>JALLAR010002384.1:0-10865 GCA_036939335.1 Conticribra guillardii
TCAACACCACCGTGTACCAGAATAGTCACAGTTTATCAGACCCATCATTCTGAGATGATAATCATCTCTAAACCAACTGATTACTATGTTGTCATTGAATTGTTCGGCTTGTTTCCCGTCTTTGCTGTTATGCCCCAAACTGATTTCTTTTGAGCTATTCCCAAGCTTTGTTCTCACTCTCCCAAAAATTTGAAACAAATTTTGAAATTTGTATCTTCTTGATTACGCCCTCAGCAGTTCGATTGACTTGGCACGGAATCTACATAACTTGGCACGGAATCTACATTCATTTACAACAAAAAATGAGTTATTGTACTAACCCATATCACAATTATGTTGCCTTAGGCTCAAGTGAGGGACTTTATTTGGAGAAAGCGGCAACTCTTGACTGGAAAAGTCTGCTTGCAGCGACCGACCAAGTCACATTACTTCCAAGAGATGCACAAAAGTTTGTTTCAGCCCTTGAAGAACAAGCAAAAGCATTTGGCTATGCTCTAGTGACCAACAAGGTTCCTGTCACCAAAACAACTGACCCAAATACAAACGCAGTCACGTACTCTGATTTCAAGGATGTTCTAAAAGGTTGGAACGAATGCACGGAAGAGGATGTGCAGCAAAATGCAACAGAAACTTGGGGAGACAAGTTCTGGACTGTAACGGACAACAAACAGATCGAAGAATCCAGCCAAGCTTGCAGCAAGCTCAATGCACCCACTGCAGGAGCAGCAAGTGGCATCTTAAATGCAGAAGGCCGGAAAGCATTCAAGCGTCGCCAGAAGTTGAAATTACTTGGGCACCGTGTTCTTGGATTCCTGACTAAAGAGGCCAAGGAAGCAATCTTAGTAAAGGAAAAATCTTTTGAATGGAGCGATGACACCACCGGAGAATCAGTATATGACAGCTTGACTGTTTTATTCCTGGTGCTTCAACACCTGCGCCCGGACGCCATGGTGGGAAACAGAAATGGCTCAGAGGAAATAAGGACAACATCATGCACATAAGTCTGGTTGCGGAAGCCACATCAATGTATGTGAATATGTACAAAGATGAAACATGGAAGAAGGACAATGATCACAAGGATCAAATCATTGCATTCGCAAACTAGACTCAAAAAGCATTGATTTTGTCCTAGCCTTTCCACAAGCAGAACGTAGATGTCCCAGTCTATATCTATATGGAACTATCTGCTGGTTTTTCTCCCCTGAACGAGGGAGACAAACACAGATGCAGATTTGTTCTTCCGCTAAAAAAAGTCTGTATGGCTTGAAACAAGCCAGCCATAACTGGTTTGAAAGACTTCAAACTCCTGGCCTAGAGGATCGCGACTTCATCCAAAGCCAAGTTGACAAATGCGTATTTTATAAAGAAGGCTGTATATTCCTCACCTATGTTGATGATTGTATCATAGTTGGCTCAAACATAGAGACAGTGGACTCTGTAATAAATTCCCTACGCCAAGGCGATGCAGATTTTGTACTGACCAACGACAAAGAAGGAAACGTTGACAAATACTTAGGGCAACTAATTACTGGCATTGATGAAGACAGCTTTGAGATGAGCCAACCATTCCTAATTAGAAGATAATTGATTTTCTCTCTCTCAATGAAACCAAAACAAAAGGTAAACCCACCCCAGTCTGCAAACCTCTTCTCTATTGCAACCTAAACTGATCTCCAAGAAAGCATAAATGGTTATATCGTGGAGCAGTAGGAATGCTCAGTTACCTAACCAATAGCTGCAGACCAGAAATTCAAATGGCAGTGCACCAAACCTCAAGATTCTCCATCAATCCTATGCAATCCCATGAACTTGCCATAATGCGAATTGTAAAATATCTTGTTGATAACACAGATCGTGGTATGATTTACAAAGCTGATAAAACAAAAGGGTTGGAAGTCTACATTGACACAGACTTTGCTGGAGGTTGGAATGCAACAGACTCAGACAACGCAGTGAGGCAGAGTATATCGCATTGTTACAAGCACTACGCGGAGCAATTCCAGTGCAAAATCTCATGAAAGAATTTAATTGTATTTTCCTTTTATACAGACCAAAAACTAACTCTTGCATGACAGTTCACGAAGATAACTAATCAGCAATAGCGATGGTAGAATCACTGAAATTCACACAGCGAACCAAACATATAGCTATCAAATATCACCATTTTTGATCTAAGGTCGAGACATCATATAATCCAACAGGGATCATCAAAACCAAATACATTCCAACTGAAAAACAGCTTGAAGATATCACGACCAAGCTAGTCAAGGAACATATCTTCTTTGAGCACCACAGATTATTATGTGGGTGGTAAGATAGAAACACTGCCATTTCCGAGGGAGTGTGATTATATCACAAACCATTGGCTACGCTAAATGTAAATTGTGAGCTTCTTGTGCTCTCAATGACACCAATAGATATCTTTGTTCTCTACATGGGAATTCTCACAAGAATAAAAACTTGATGCCGATCAGCATTCAAACACTCCGCTGATCAACTTTAGAAACTATAGTAAACTATAGTTTAATCTATCTAACTCACTTTTCTGAACAACTAATTCATTCAGCACCACAATGTACCAGAATAGTCACAACATTGAAGTGTGGTGCTGCTGGTTGTTTCAGTGGTGGGGAAGCAGAGAAAGGTTCCAGCATTTGACAGGAAGAAGTGGGTGGAGTGAACGAGTGGCCAAAGTCGAGAGTTGGAGATGCAATAGAGAGGTGCAACGGAAGCTAGCTTCGGGAGGAGTGCTCTGCCGTAAGTTAGTTGCAAGCAAGAGGTTAATGGAGGGAGGGATGGGGGAAGGCAATGTGCTCAATGGTGCTGCGCATAGCACATTCTCTAATATTAGAGGAGCTACATCATATCCATATCGTATGCAAAGAGCGGAGAGGAGGATGAAAAATTAGTGTTGGTACAATCTAATCATTAAAAATAATGATAACTGTGCTTGAAGGGCTTGTGATGTATGATATTGTGTGCAGTGCGATGTGAAATATTATTTTATTTTTTGTCATCATGTGTTGTTGTAGTATATTGTATCATTATCATCTAGCAGTGAGCAAATAATGCTGTTGTCCGCATGCTCTGTGTGATGACACCAATGAAAAAGACAATTCAGATGAAAATCAAATCATTATTATCATCAGTGGAGTACGCCAGACCCTTTTTCAAAAACACTGTTACCGCAACTTTTTCAATTTGAATTCAAAAATCATGATTTTTTAGAATGCAAAGATCAAAAGATATTAAATTCAAAACTTCTGCAAAACATTCTAAAATATTTTGATATTAATTTCTAGTGACCAAAAACAATATGTGGAAACCTTTTCATTTTCAATACATGAATTAGTACAACTACATTTTTTTTTCAAGAATTAATTATGATGTTTGTCGGGAATAAATTACTGACAACTAAAAATCAATAAACTATCCTAAAACATTGGTAATACTTTCTGACAAAATAAATATTAATTTTCGAAAAAGAGATCATTAACTGTAAAAAGGGTTTAATTACTTTATTTAGGTAATATATTACCTACAGCAGTACTAGGTACGTTTCAGATGCCTTCAACCAAAAAAGTTGATCCAGCCAGTGGTTTTAAATATTCGATTCCAACTTTCAAGTGCGACCCCAGCAGCATGTCAACGGTAGTATGATCTTCCAATAGTGGCAGCAGTCAGATAGATATGTAACACCAACAAACGCAATAGAAATGTCAAAACTAAGAAAGAATGATAATAAATAATAAATTAATGATACAACTAAAAACAACAATAACAAGTAAGCATATCAAATCAAAATGCACTTTTATCCCAGGACTACCAATAAAGTCCTAGGATAAATGCAACAAAGTCCATCTTCATGTATCTAATCCACCATAACAATCCTTCACTACTAATTTGCATTCATTGACACTTCTTTGACTTTGATCTTTGAAGTTGATGTGATTGGCAATCCCAAACCAAACAGTAGATTTTATTACAGCGAAGTGGATGCAAGTGACAATATTGGCAATACAAAGGGCCACATTCTGTGTAATCATACTTTAGGAAAACCATACTTTTATTTATAAAGTGGAGAATGATCCCATTTTTGTTCTGGCAAGTTAGATAAGGGGGCACCAATCACAATGCAACTTGTCCTTTTTCCATAACCTGCAGATATTGACAGGGCAAATAGGTCACTTTTGAGGAAATGTCAAAGGACAAATTTAAATATCAATTAGTTAGCAGATATGGACGAGAAAAAGGAACTTGTCCTGGGACTACTACCAACTACAACCAACAACTAAGTGCACCAGAAACAGATGCCTATGGACAAGGCCACTGCCACTGCCACCTTCAAAAACAACAGTGCAATCTGATCATGGGTGAAATCATGTAAAGGGTCACACAATGCCAGCGGTTATTGCGTGAGGAGTTTGTGCATTCAACCCAATGCTTCAAAATTGCACAAATGGAACTCAAATGGGGCATTTCCTTTGACACACCCATGCAAAATCCACCTTCAGCAAAGAGCAGCAAAGGTGCACTAAAAAGTAGTCGCGTTAGCAACATCCATGAACAACGCCATAGGAATGACTAGAACAATGGAAACGAGAGGGAACACAGTAATTTGGGGCAGCAAATGGTGTGTTTTTTTTAAAGCATATTATCATTATACCATAGCTAAATAATGGGATAGTCACAATAATATAATACATTATGTTTATAGTTTACAAAGAAGTGATTGTTACGCCAAACGAACATTCACAACTCGATCTTCCATTGTCCCATCTTCCGTTTCAAAAACCTCCGTATCAAATACTATCTTTACGGATAATCTGCGCTCTTCCGTTTTTAAAATTGTCGAGAAATCATCAATGCTCGCCAACGATTCCTCAGGACAAATAACTTCACCTTTCAAACCTTCAATTCCAATATAACCAAAGTTTCCATCACGTCCAGATATCCACCGTTTGATCACTCCTTCTTGATCCGCGTAGGGTCCACTATTTACAATTGATTTGGGAGAATTACTGTTTCCATTATTCCCTCCATTCGCCGCCAACAGGGCCACTTCTTTTTTGGCCGCCCTCTCTTCCCGAATCATGCGAATTTCTTCCGGGCTTCGTTTTGGTTTTGCACTCCTTCCTCTCCTGCGATCATCATTGCGACCTCGGGGTATATTGGAAAGCTCTTCCGTCTCCTCCGCCTCATCATCGTCCTTTGCATTGTTTTCTCGAAGAATTTGTTCAAATGTGGCACTTTCCGCAAAGGCAGTGAGGGCATCAATGGCATTTGCATCGGAGGATGACTCCCACAGCCCATCGGCAATGCGTTGGTGTACCTCGGGATCCCTACACGAGAGGAGCCTTTCGAGAGGTGTAACATTGTTCGCTGCCGAATTCAAACTGCGTGTCTGAATGAGAGGCCTTGTCTCGGAAAGTAACGAGTATTCCTCCTCTGGCAAATGCTCGTATCGACAAAGAAACTCAAAATGCCAAGGCAAGAATCTCCATGCCTTCTTCTTGCCCATGGCATCATCTCCAAAATGATCCTTCATGTAAAGCGCCAATGTTCGATAAATTTCTATCCGTTCCGTCACATCTGGGTTCCAATCGGCATTGTCATTAAATTCTTTAAATATCCACGGTTTCATCAATGCTCCACGCCCGACCATGACAGCATCCACTCCCGATTGCTTTATCCTCCTCCGTGCCTCATAATGCGTCAATATATCCCCATTCCCAATAATTGGCATTATTTCATTGTGCGATTGTTTCTCCAGTTCTACGACTTGTCGTATCCGTTCCCAGTCAGAAGGCTTGCTATACCGATTCTGCGCTGTCCGTCCATGAATTGTCACGGCCGCCGCACCCGCCTCTCTGATAGACCGCACCACCTCCTCGACATTGACCGTATCATCTTCACACCCAAGTCGTATTTTCACCGTCAATGGAATCTCACCATTGCTCTGACTCACCATCCCTCCCACCAACGTTTTCAATTTCCCCGGACTCCTCAACAAACTACTCCCCAAACCTCTCCTCGTCGCCTCAAATATCGGACATCCGCAATTCAAATCCACAAAGTCCGCACCGCCCGCCTCCTTCGCCATCCTCATTGCCGCCACCCCTTCTTCCACGTTGTTCGTCGCAATTTGCACCCCAAAGACTTGTTCGTTGGGAGCACGTCGCAAGCGCGCCCGTTCGATGGGATCGCCTTGGAGGAGGTGGCGGGCGTAGACCATTTCGGAGAGGGAGGTCGTGCAGCCGAGGGAGGCGCAGAGGCGGCGGTAGGGGAGGTTGCCGCCGCGGGTGAGGGGGGCGAGTATCATGGAGGGGGGGGAGAAGAGGGAGGGGTCGAGGGGGAGGGAGTGGGCATGGTCGTGGCATGTTAGGAGGAGCAAGAGAATGCGGCGCGCTCGGATGATTGGATCATTGGCGAGGGTGGATGCGGGATGTTGCAATCGCCGCCGGTGGTGTCTGTTGTGGCTTGTCATGATGATACGCCCGCCTGGCGGTGGGGAGAGCACTACACTGTAGATAATTACTCCTAATAATGAATAGAGTCAATCGGCCGCATTATTATTATTTTTCTTCATGTCTTTTGATGGGTCGCTGTCAAGAAAAATTGATGCCGAGATTTTTCCCCGCGCGCGAGAGAATACTACCGTCCTCCACGCGTAGCCACCTCCATGTTCATCCGAAATGAATCGCTGCAAACAAAAAATAAAAAACCATGTGCATCAAAAAATTATAACCAACTGCAAGTCATTTTCCGCGGACATTTGTCATAGTATCATGATCAACATTGGAATCAGGTAGAGCCGCAGTCATCAAGGTTTTATCCCTTGAGATATACCCTTGGGAGTCACCCGGAGACAACCTAGATCCTCGACTCCCCAGATGATTGCGTGATGATTGCGTCATTTCCACCTCTTTCTAAAAGGTAATGACTCTGTGCCATTTAAATGGTATTACTAACTTTTCTAGTAAAAACGATCATGGAGACGCCCGAACTAAAGATTCTAGTAGATAGTATTGTAGAGTAGGAATAAAACGAATGTTAGTTTTATTTTAGAGTCATATTTTGATTGAATGGCATACATGCATAGATGACGTTGGTGACGTCGATCATGACTTGTTCTGGTTGTTTGCACGTTGTTGTTTTCTTCCCTTCGATGACCGATGACCCTGTCTCTAAAAGCTCACTTTTTTTAGGAGACATAGTGGCTCTTGGCGGCAAATTTGAAGGTCTCGGTGATTTGTGACCTCCAATCAACCAATTCTTCCCAACCAATTAGCATCCCCAAATCAGCATCAACAGCTAGCATGCGCTTACTGGCCGACCTCTGTCTGGATGTGAGCATTAGCAAAGGGAAAAATAATACTCTATTATCTGCAATATCCAATCCCAAGACAAGTTGGATTTTAATCGCTAATGAAATCACCCACAACTAACTTCAGGTGTTGGACAACTTTTAACAACGACGACGACGTTGTCACATATATAACATACAACAATGGTCTTAACTGTCTCTCGCAATAATGAGAGTTGCACTATGTCGACTCCATCATCGTCAAGTAGGTCTTCCCTCTCAAATTATTTGGACCGCAGAAAGTCGCCGCCGGATAGTGGGTGCGGTCTCGCATCCGATTGTGGAGTAGTAATTGCTCCCCAGCTCAAATCGCAAGACGAAAACGAGAGCACCATCAGCCAGGCAAGTCAAGAATCTGCCGCTGGCCGTGCTCCACAACAGTGTCAATACCAAGATAACATTGACAACAATTCGTGCCAATCTTCTCAAACTGGAGTTACTAGTGTTGCCATGAGTGAAGCTAGCACTGTTTTGGCGGGAAATCAAACGCACCCGATCCAAGCTGGAGCTGCTAGTGTTGCCATGAGTCAAGCAAGCACTGTTATGGCGGGAAATCAAACGCAACCGATACCTCAGCGTCCATACGTTATACATCCGCACAATCAGCAGCAGCACCAGCAGGTGCAAGGGGTTCCTGTGCCAGAAAAGCAAATTTGGGGACATCTCGGGGTGAGCGACTGGTCAGAACAACAATGGGAAATCTTTAACTCTTCTTTTGCGGCACCATCGGTACAACATCCCCATCGGTTTTATCAACCAAACCAAAACAATTACTCGGCGCAAAATTCTGTGACTTCTCAATCAAACAAGAGCACTTCGAGTGGTATTTACAGCATCAATTCTCGTGTCACTGACGATGAATTAATCCGACAAGGAATCAATGACATTGCCAACCTCATTTTCGTATACATTGTCGAGATTTTGGCCTTAATTGTTGGATTGTTTTTGGCCGCGTCTCGTCCCGTTACATACGCAATGAGAACTATTGTTGGAGATGGAGTCTCGTATCTTTTGTCGTGTTCGGATTTACATCCAAATTCTTCACCATTGTCGACAACAACATCATCAGCGATTGGGTCTTCATCAGCGACAAACTTTAGTGGTGATTTGGAAAGTCTATGGGGAGTTATGCAAATGAAAGAAGGCGCATCATTTCATCGGGCACCAATGGTGGATTTAGTTAGTTGTTCAAGTAGTGAATCTTCGACTTGTTCGGACAGCCCTAGCGAAGGACAATCACAGGGGTCTGGGTCTACATCACCATCAAGCGCATCCTCGATCAATAGCGCTGGATGTCAAAATGGATCAGCTCCATATCATCCAGTAACTACACCGCAATTCATGGGTGCCACCAATGAAGGCCAAGTGCAAAGAACTATGCCCTTCCCAGCAGCAGCAACGACAGGACGACCCGCATTCTTTTGTACAATGCCTCCAGGAAATGGTGCCGAATGCCAGCGTGTTTCTTCGGGGACTTCCTCTCAATTCGTAAATACCACTACTAATAACAATGGCGAGAATATAAACACATATGTTTCTCCCGAAACGAATTCGATGCACCCAAGTTTAAGTCAACACTTCGAAAAGTCACGTGGGGATTCCTCTAATAGTGGTGGAACTAATTCGTCCTTCCACTCCCATCCTAATCAAATCCGCCAGGGAAGTGCAACAGGCAGAAGTTCCAACAGTGTTTCTTCATGCCCTGCTAGATTACCTTTCTCTCCAGAACCTCAAGCGCCTCCATCAACTCTGGCACAATTGCACCCATACTACCAGCAAACGCAATCCCAGCCGAATAAGCAGTCAGCCAAACCGCCACAAAGAAGTAGTAGTCAATGGCCAATGCAGTTTCAGCAACCAAAGGCATCACATCTTCAGGGACAAAAACATCATGCACCAAGTCAAAATCGTCGCAGATTTTCTTCGTTCAACTATCAATACTCTCCATCATCTACTTCTCGTCCGTCTCTCACACATCCGGTGCTGCAAATGTCGCCTAGTAATCGGATGCCAATTCGCTATTGATTGAAAATAGTATATTAAACTGTAACTACTAAGTTGTTGTTTTTTCTACAGAACGCTGTGCTGTAAGATTAGTGTATGTACTAAAAACATACTCACATTATGTCTTTTGGGAGTATGTAGAGCAGAAAGTATTTCTTTGTTGTGGATGATAAGTATATGCATGCTACAATGCTTATATAATTATTTTCTCGCGGTTAATCATACTATTATCACAAGCGTATATTATAGCACAGCATTAAAATAAAGTGGAAAATGTTTCCACCCAAACTAAGAGATCATATCAGATGGAGCATCAGTCGCGGTAGTAACAAAAGGAGGCACTATCAAGGAACAAGTCTATTACAATGCAACTAAGTACATCACAAATCAATCTTTGTGATTATAATGTGAAATGAAAATTTGTTTTACCTTAAAACTGGACTTTTTCAATTTGAAATTCAACTCCGGTGGTAAAACAATAATGTGCATTACCAATAAACATGGATACTTGTTCACAGAGACACCATGTTTAAATTTTAATATCAGTGGATAGGTGAGCCAGAATAAGATCTACATATCAATGGCAATGCAATGGCACAAGTTGATGTTTGAATTTGAAGTAGATAGCATGTCTAACATAAGGTATTTGCAATTACTCAGCTTGCATTTGTTTCATTTCCTGTCTAAATAGGAATTCTCGAGAAATTCCTTTCAAAATAGAAATGATAATAATTAATAACTTCCATAATATGTTCGCAAAATACATTACAAGTCCACCTTCTACAGCATTCCATTGTTCTTGTTGCTATTTCATAAAACAAAATTTTAAAAATGATGAAAATGAAGCAATGATTTTTGTTGGGTTTGATTAAAAATCTGACTCTCAGAAAAGTTGTTCCTGTGAGCAACTGACAAGAATTTCCTGCAAAAAGGGAAACACAAAGTGTGGCAGTATTTCCTACTCTATGAAGGCATATTGTGGATGATGTATTTGAGGATATATATATATATATATATTGGTTCCAATTTGGTTCCAGATTTTCCAAATAGTCCAATTTCCAATTTGAGCAGAGGAGGTATGTATTGAAAACTTACAAAATATTCTAATCATGAATAAACTTTAAAGAAAAGAGTGGAACAATTTGGAACTTCTTTGGTCATCAAAAGTGCCAGAGCTGATTGTACTTGTAATAAATCTGTACCTGTAATAGTATAACCCTCCATAAATACAGGTTAAAGGATTTAAAATTTAAGATATCATCTGTAGCTGTAGTCCTGGCAGTTTGTCTATTACTACAATTACAGTGATACACAATAAAACAACATTACGTTGTACACATATGCATCATACAGAATACAGCATACAGTACAGTATATTTAAATAAAAACAAAATATGCAATTTGATGAACAATGAACATTGTAAACATCATACAAGTGTTAAATTACTTGTGGGACTTATAAAAACCAAACGGGATCGCTTTTTAAACCCCATAT
>JALLAR010002403.1:0-12645 GCA_036939335.1 Conticribra guillardii
CTGTAGAATGACATCATCATCAGAGGCGATATTCGTTGAGTCTGGGTCAAGGACAGACGAACACAAAACATGTCAGATTTCCTTTGCAATCCAGACATACGGTAGAGACAGAGAAGAACTTGCCTTCCGATCACATCCTTCATGGTAAAACCTTTGATAATGTGAGCTGTTAGTTTGTAGTTTGTAGCATCACGAGTTTTTTTTTTTGCTCTATCAACCATCATGCAAACTACTTATCCGAATTGAATAAAAACATAAGGGGATTGGCCTGATGTGTATGAGCAGAAGCGTCTGAGCGCTACTCACTAAAGCTATCATAATTTTTTCTTTTTATCTTTGTCTCTAGAGTACCACAAGAGCATGAATAGAACAGATAAGTTCGGATTTTTGGGCATGCGAAGCGTCTGAGCACTATCTCTCTCTCTCAAGA
The DNA here is from genome assembly GCA_036939335.1 of Conticribra guillardii. Taxonomy (NCBI): domain Eukaryota; phylum Bacillariophyta; class Thalassiosirophyceae; order Thalassiosirales; family Thalassiosiraceae; genus Conticribra; species Conticribra guillardii. Next base: position 431 of record JALLAR010002403.1, read on the forward strand.
GAGAAAGTAGGTAGATGACATCATCATAAATATTACTTTTAATCTTTGTCTCTAGAGTATAGAACATAAGTTCTGATACGAATAGCATGAATGGAACATGAGTTCTGATTTTTGTGCTTCTCGTGTGACATACGCGCAAAAAAATAATTGTCCCTACTTATTTTCTTCTCCTCCGCAATGTTGAAAACTTTATGGTGTTTCTTCTTGTTCAATTCAAACGGCATAGCACTACAGAGAAAAATTCTTCATGCAAAGCAAGCCACGTCATTCTCTGTGATGAGAGCTTCGAGGGAGATTATGTCAAGAGAAGAAAAGTTGTATACCATTAGTAGACAGATTACATTAGAAATGAATAGTGCATCAAGTCATGAACCAATCAAGGGTTGTCTTTTGTTATGCGATGCTAGATGTATTCATGAAGAGTGGAGTGTTCCTTTGGCCAGAACATGAGTTCTGATTATGTTGGCCTCGAGCGGTTTTCAATTTTTACAATACGTCGTCTCTGCCACGATCTGATAGTCTTGTACCGATTACGATAAGACTTCAAACTTCAAAGCATTGCTCGATCGAAACATTCCTATTCTAAAGTTTCGTGGATATTACAGTTGTCTATATTTTATCCTGCCTCGTGCGAGAAGGTTCTTTTGTTTTTTGCCTTACAATTATCCATGCTCCCATCTTTTAAAGAAGACAACTCAAGTCACAGCAAACAATAATTGAATCATAATCAGATATTGCATAGTAATTCTTCCTTGCTATTTACGCGTGAAGGAAAACTTGGTTCCATGTAAAAAGCTTTCTCTCTCTGTTTGGGGAAAAATATATAATAAGAATAAAAACATAAACTTCGATTATGTTAAAGTAGTAAATAATTAGCAGTAATAATAAAAAGTAGGGTAGTCATCGATATTTCCAAATTCTTTCGAATGCATAACTCGCCAGAAAAGCCAGGTACTACAAGATTGGACTACCGGAAGACACCCCACAAGGGCCATTCTTCTTTGATGGCTGAAACCAACCATCTAAACAAGAGCGTAATATATTATTGTCTCGCGAGAAATGCGTTAAATGGAATCGCATCAAACACGATAAAAAATTAAATAAGTTGTATGTTGTATGTAACCTTTGACATCGTACAAGATTAGTTTATGAATTTACATCACATTAATAAGGGAGCGGGGGCGCACTTCTCTACAGAGATAGGATAATAATTCGGATGGTATGATTGCTCTTGAACAAATAATAATACGATATTGCTGTCATATTTGTTCTAGCTACGAAGAGATGGGTATGCATAACTTGTCAGAAAAGTCAACTCCAATGAAAATCAATCACTGGAAGAACAACTTCTCGTCATTACGCGACAATATGCTGTAGAATATCACTCCACAAAGCCCCGTGATGGGTATGACACACCATCAAAGGGGCTCGTAAGTATGAATCCTACCAGCTTATGTTCATCAATATGCATAAATCTCTCCCATCAATCACACAAAACACCTTCATCTCTATCTCTAGTGAAGTGCAAGCCTATTAACCCACTCCCTTAGCCTCAGGCGCTTAGTTGAGGCAAGTCCGAAATTGTCTTGGCTTGCCCCGGTTTCATTTTCCTCTTGGGTTTACCTTGTCCAGGTTGTTGTTTGCGCGCCTTCTCTTCCAGGGCAGAGCGGAGGTTTTGGGCAGGTTCCTTTTTGTCGATGAAGTAAATAGTTACGTGTTCATGATGATTGATTGCAAGGAAAACAAAAGATGCAAATATGTTTTCGTTAAGAAACAAGTTCACAAATAATGAAATTTCAAGAAAAGTGAAAATTTCGGTAAGTAATGTATCGCCGTTATGACTCAAATGATTTCAATGAAAGAAGCACATTAAGTACGTTCCGGAAACTCCAAATGGAGAGTCCATGAAAACAGCCTTAAGACGGCAAAGGTATCCTAAAAACGAATCGTCCGCACAAAAACTGCGCCAACAAAACAGGAAGTCTTCTATTCCAGGAAATCCTACGCACGCAAGCCTCGAGAGAAGTATATTTCAATGAATGAAATAAAATGAGGCCCACGGAATATACATGGATCTGGGTCGCATCTTCGACAAACAATGCACACAGCTGATCGAACAAATTGTACAAAAGTAATTACTCACCTCCTTCAAATAGTTCACATCCATCAAACTGACAAAATAAGCCTTGGTCATGGCCACGAGAGTAAATGGGTTCAAACACGCACGGATAATATAAGGAACGGTGCGCTTGTACCAACTTCCCCCCTGGTTCTTCGCGGGAACTGCAGCGGCAGTGGCACGTCCAGAACTTTTCGACATGGCAGCGCTCACTTTGGCCTTGTTCACGGCCGTTCGTTGAGCTGTCTTTTTCGCTGTCGCGATTTTCGTTGCAGCGGCGAGTTTGTTGGTCTTGACGACAATTGGTTCTGCCTCCTCTTCTTCGCTGTCGTAATCGTCGTAGTCATCATAGTCGCTTTCGTCGTCGACGGCTCCACCGCGGAAACGTTCCAATTGTTGTATCCGCGAGGATGGCAAGCTATTGAAACCACCGAATCGGCCGATATTTCTATTGGGGTTAAATGTGGAGTGGCGTGCTGGGGTTGCTGCCGCAGCGGCGGCAACAAGAAGTAGTAGCGCCACCCATGGGAGGGCGGTGGCAGATGATGCCATGGCCAAGAAATATTTTTTATGACGTTCTTTTCTTGCTTGGTGCGCACATCACACATCATCATGTTCAGCTATGTCAGGTTCCAGGTGGCAGATTTCATAAAAAATACCTTGTGGTGCGTGCGTTGAAGGGGTCGTGCGTCGTGCGCTCGCTGAAAGTTTTATGCAAGGCGGACAGACGCGACAGACGGGTGTTTGGTGTTTTGGGTTTTGGGTTTGTCGTGTCGCGACTCAGCGCGACTTACTACCTCTTACTACCATCTCTTGATACATACATAATAATGAGAGTTGTTGCCTTCTAAATCAATTGGTTACTGACAATGTTATGCTTTCTTAATACAAGATGAAAATCTAGCGAATAAAATGATCATGAATAATAAAAATGATTGCTCATTTGACTTGTGTTTGCAAGAGTAAAAAAGATTTTGTACAAATGATACAATTTTTAATGGCTTAGGAGTATGATTGGACATTTTAAATCAAAAACAAAATTCAATTATTCATGCACACTTATTATAAACGCCTTCGTTTGCATGGATTGTCATTCTTCACTGTTCCAAACTTCTTACCATCACATATCGATGGATCATTTTTGAGAAGTTGAAAAATGATAGAGTTACACGCATCTTCGTTCCTTACTCCCCCATTTTCTGCACTAGCTTTTTCGACGAAAGTTACAACACGAAGCAAGAGATCTGATTTCATTTCCTTAAATGGCTCCATTTTAAAATTGCGAATGAAGTGTTGCATAAAAATTTTGCAGCGGGCCACCTGTTTTTTATTCATACTCCTATTCCATTCCAAACACTCATCAAGAGCAGTTGAACGAAAAATGCCACGACTAAAAAAATCCTGAAGCGTATGGTTCGAGGAGTATGTGCTATTGATGCTTGCAGTGTTGAATAAAGATCGGCAAATGGCGCCTAATCCAGTGGTTGTAATTCCAAGTTGGTAAAGATGCATTGATCTCAGTGTGGTATTCGTGACCAATGCATCCGCAAAACAAAATGCTGCATCGTCATTGATAATTTGAGTGACTGCAAGATTTATTTCCTCCATTGAACACCTTGCATCTTGCAGAATCCTTGCAATCGATCTGCATCCNAGTGACTGCAAGATTTATTTCCTCCATTGAACACCTTGCATCTTGCAGAATCCTTGCAATCGATCTGCATCCATTTTGACTTAAGGTGTTCAAACGTAAAACAACCAACTTGGGAGTCAATGCAGGATTTTCTATCAATGTCATAAGGAGCTCTTCCACTAAATAGCCATTGGTACTATTGTCCGAAAGGTTAAATTTATCCAAAGGGTTGTTTCGCCTCATAAGAGCAGTCAGAAGCCAGCGCATTCCCTCTCTGTTCAGCCCATTCCCCAAAGTTATGGATTGAAGATTATTGTTATTTAACAGAAAGGGATTCAAAAGTCGAATCTCGTCCCCTCCAAAGTTAACGCCAAATAAAGAAAACTTGTTGATGGACTGATTTTTGTTTATTCCTGTACAGAGCAATTGAAATCTTTCTGTTCCCTCATCAGCGCTTTCCCTGCCCCCTTCCCCAAAAATTCTCAAATATCTGAGATGAGTGTTGTTTCCAATGCCCTCCCCAAATTCCCGAATTTTGGCATCAGGAATAATTTCGCCATCTTGAGGAGGATCTCGAGAGAGAGTAATAGCCACATTTTTGAGGCTTGGATCATTGCGCTGGATTAGAAGCGCATCATCCTCACTGCTCCCTACACGATCGTGGGTCCCGGCGTCGCCCCAGGCTTCTACGTCCATGTTTTAATAATTCATTGCTGTGTAATAATTTGCGGCCGGCTACACTCGAGGCCATTTAGGATCTACGAGCGTGGGATAGTGTGAGGTGATTTCATTTTGTGCTCTTTGCTTCTTTGATGGCCGAAGCAGAACTGGGACGAGAGTTGTCGTTTCGCATTTTGTGTTGTGATGTCTGATGTCAGATGTCAGGTAAAATATGTACGTAGAAAATCGTAACTATTAATAGAGGTCTGGAGCACTTACTAGGTACGCTGATGACTGTGCACACAGTCAGCGCCTTATTGTAGATTGTAGTTTTGATGCAACAACAATATATTATTTTTATTTGAGAAAATAATAAGAGCTTTCGTTATCATTTACTCCTATTATGGAGGGGATTGTTAAGACGAGATGATGCAACAACAAATTGTATGACTCCTTTAATTTTCAGAATTAATGATGGGATTCCATGGTACACATTATGATGTAAAAATTGATGCTCCTTACTACTACAATTATATAATGCATTGGATGCATTACTTGAATAAAGTCATTGTATTTTTCAATACCAAAATACCTGCATAATAACAAGATAATGTTGTGTGTATCTGGATTAAAAGTAATTGAAAGTGTCTCCCCTTTTTACATCCAGAAAATTAAAAAGAATGGACATAGTATTGTTGTTAACTTTAAACCTTGTCCACCTTTGCCCCATCCCGATAATAATAACTAGGAGTCCTCATAGTCACCAACTCCTCCGCACTCGTCGGATGAATCCCAATCGTCGCATCAAAATCCTCCTTCGTCGCCCCCATTTTCACCGCAATCGCCACTCCCTGAATCATCTCTCCCGCACCGTCCGTCGCAACGTGACACCCGACCACCCGTTGCGTTTTCGTCTCCACAATGAGTTTAAAGAGGGAATAGGTTTCCGATTTGGGAAAGGAGTGTTTCATGGCGCGGAAACGGTTTTTGTATACGTCGATATCTCCGAATTTGGATACCGCCTCTTCTTCGGTGTAGCCGACGGTGCCAATTTCGGGAGTGGTGAATACGGTGGAGGCAACGTATTCGTGATCGACCGGACGATCCATGCCTCCGAAGAGAGTGTCCGCCAGGCGATGTCCCTCCATTAATGCCACTGGAGTCAATGCAATACGATCGGTGACATCTCCCACGGCATAAATGCTCTCGACGTTGGTTTGTGAATAGTCATTGACGGGAATAAACGATCCTTTGGTCTCGACACCCGCACTTTCCAAATTCAAATTATCAATCTTTCCCTTTCTTCCGGTAGCATACATGACGGCATCGCACTCCATCTCATTCCCATCCTGATCCACCACCTTTAGCGATCCATCCTCCTGCTTTACAATCTCCTTCGGATCCGTATTGAACTTGAGATTGATATTCGAATTGGTCTCCATCTCCTCCTTCAACAATTCTCTCATATCCTGATCAAATCCCCTTAAAAACAAGTCTCCCCGATACATCAAGGTAACCTCGCTCCCCAACCCATCCATAATGCTCGCAAACTCCAACGCGATAAATCCTCCTCCCACGACGACAATCCTCTTTGGCTGCTCTTCCAAATAGAAAATTTCATTGGAGGTAATGGCGTGTTCGATTCCTGGTATGGATGGTTTGAATGGCCATCCTCCCACAGCGATGAGAATGTATTTGGCGGTGAGGCTGGATGTTTCGCCGGTGGAGGTGTGTCGAACGGAGAGGGAGTTGGGACCCGTGAGCTGTCCCGTGGCTTCGATGACTTCCACCCCCGCGTTCTTCAGCACAAAGTTTTGGTAGACGTTGTTGAGTCGCGTGATTTCCGCATTCTTATTCTCCAAAAAGAGCTTCCAATCGAACTCCCCCGCCCTGGCCCCCTTCCATCCATACCCCTCCATCTCTTTGATTTCCCCCGGATACCGACTCGCAAACACCATGAGCTTCTTGGGCACGCATCCCACGTTCACGCACGTCCCGCCGATGGCCGAGTATTCCGGAGCGATGCCGTGGGTGAGGCGCGATTCGAGGAGGGCCACTTTGGCGCCGTGGGAGGAGGCGATGCGGGAGGCGCGGACTCCGCCGGATCCGCCGCCGATGACGAGGAGGTCGTAGTCGAACTCGGAAGATGATGATGACGACGAGGACGAGGACAGGCGAGTTGTGGAGAGGGTGGCGCGTGCTGCTCGGAGGAGACCATTGTGGCCGCGTGTTATTTGAAAGGCGAGGGCTGTGGAATCAGTGAATGCTCCCAGGGAGAAGAGGAGGTGCTTGGAGATTTTCATCGTGTTGTTGTTGTTATTGTTGTTGTATGCTGTTGTTGTTGTCTGCCAGGATCAGTAGTATTCTTATCGTCTATCGGCGGCGTCCATCCCGTCCACGCACCATCGCGAAAATCGAGACATAACAGAAGATCACAAAAATCAATCTATCAATGCCACGAAATCGATCGTGACGTCACTGTATGTCAACTGACACCTTCTTCATTTTCCATATCCAAATTTCCGGGAATCTCTAATTTGATAGACAGTAATTCATGAGAACAGGAACAGACAGGAACTTGATGATGGATCGATCGCAGATGTTCCATCACATTTTTTTAGACCGACGCGTCAACGAACAAACAGAACCATTTTCTTTCTTTTCTGCCCACATCAACTCATTTTATAATTATTTCTACCATAGCCACCGACGTTGCCACCGACGACGTTAGTTGTTCATGACAACAGCAGCAGCAGCAGCAGCAGCAGCAGCAGCAGCAATCATGGCCATCAAATTCTTCAACCTCATCGTAACCGGAGCGCTCCTGACAAGCCTATCCTCCTCCATCAGCTGCCATGGATTTAGCACTTCTCTCGTTCCATCGTCCACTGCTCAAAAGCAACAAAAACAAAGACAGTCAAATGATTTACATGACTCTGCCATGGCACCATTCCCTATTTCCTCCTCCTCCTCCTCCTCTTTTGCACTTTTTGCCTACTCTGCCAACAATAACGACAACAACAACAACAACAAAAACAACAACAATGATAATATTAATATCAACCCCGATCAAGTCATTGCGCGAAACAATGCAAGATTGTGTGTCAAATCGTTCTTGACGCAGAGGAGCATTCAATCGTTTAGTTATTTGTTGGCAGAGTGTCGTGATCCACATTCGGGAAAGGTATGTAGCTAGAGGCACACTATATAGACATATTTCTATGTATTATGTAAATGCGGTGCATAACTCTATTTCTTAACGTTTTGTTTTATCCGCAAAATTAATTTCTTGGGCACTTTCGATTTGATTTTATTGCTAATACGCACGCTCATCCAACATCTTATATTTTTTCCATCTTAATAATCATTAATATTATACAACACATGTGCAAAAAAGTGGATCGAGGATTTCCTGGGTCTACAAAATTTAGGAAATTATCATGGAACAGGAGCGTTCAATGTCACGAGGTATCCTACTTGGGATTCCGTTCTTTTGGATATGATGAAACAACCCAATGGTATGTTATAGTAATTCTTTGTTCGCCCTTCATTGGAATAAATATAATTATAATGCTCATTCTTTTTGTGAACTCTCTATACATCTGTTTTTTTTTCTTTTTCCAGAAAAAATGATTGTATCCGCAAAACGCCGAGGAAGAGGCCACGGAGGCTGGTCCAAAAACAACCCCTACCTCGAAGAACGATGGGTCGAATTCCCCATTAATATTCAACCCGCCTCCCTCGTCCAACGGCTCATGCCCGTGCGAGAACAACTTGCCAAGGAATTTATTAAAGATTTGGAAATTGTCAAAATTGTGGATGGGATGATTATGGATTCGTATTTTAAAAGGGTGAGGGAGAATAGCAATAGCAATGCCTATAGCAATAATAATCCACAACAACAGCAACAACAACAATTGCAGCAAGCACAGGGGGACACGGCATTTGAACGGATATCAGTCAATATATTAAACAACTTTACAGAGTTTCAGGACAGTGAATCATCGCCGTTTCGAAGAGGGAATTTCGACCTCTTGTACAGTCTATGCACCCAGGCCAGTACACATCGTCTCCTCCGAGAGTTGAAAGCATCCGGCGCCGATAGAGAAGTGTCCTTCTTTTGGCTCCGTCGATTTTATTCCGATCGCGTGGCAGATTTTTTTGACGGAGATCAACAATTTGGACGAGCGGATGATTTTATTGATGCCTTGCTTCGTACTCCGCCGTCGCTTGTGGATATGGATGGTGGTAAGTCTGTGGGATTGACGGATCCACTGAGGATTGCGGAAGGAATTATTGCGTTGAGGAGTGAGATTGCAGAGGAGTTTAAGGAGTTGATGGGAGAGGTGAAGGGTGATCATTTGAGATTGAATGAGGTATTGTTTCGGGTAATGATGGGGAAGGCGATAGAGAGTGATTTTGAGAGTGTTGACCCACCTTCTTCGGATTCTACTGGGGCCTTTGAATAAATGACACACCAGGTAACCTTAGGTTACTGCAGCTGCACATGAGCTATTAATTTGTAGTTTTATAGAGCTGATGTCAAGAACAAAAACAACAGATATACTTTTGGATGGGGACTCGTCACAGATACTATGACTTGAGTCAGATAAATAATCCTTGGCACCACTGTCAGCGTCATTTGTGTTTTGTCGATGAATTTCCGCATGGTAGCAAGCATTATTTCTTTCAATTATTGAAGCAATAGCAGCTTCATTGATCCGCTCAAAGAAGGCAATTGTTGATAGCAATATCTTTTTTTTGCATCAATCACTTCACACTTCATAGCCTCTAGTTGGGAATTAGAATCAGTTATGATCCTATTTGTGAATTCACTGCATTTATCGCCTCCACATAACCAGCTTCAGGTAAGAGATATGGAGCGTTTGGCAACATAGACAATGCTGTGTCAAAAAGTGAACCGATTTTTGTTGTGTTATTAATCTTTTCGATAATTCTCTCTGCTGCCTGCAAAGACTGGGCCTTCATGGTTGTTTTGGTATACACTTTCGTACCATTCACGTATTTCGTGTAGTAGTTTGCAATCAAATTTCCTTCATCGGTGGCATCGGCATATCTCTTGTGGCAGCTGCTTTAAGTGCTTTGCTGTAGCACTTTGTCTCCTCAGTAGACTCGGTACTTTTGGTACACATCCTTTTCATCCCATGACATATCCCTGTTCTTCTTCCAAGCGCCCTTGTCACACTTTTTAATTAGTGCTACAATCAAGTACTCCAAATATGTATCTATTTGGTGCTTGTCCACGGCCTTGGGATCTGATCGCTGTGTTGACGTTACGAAATACTTCATTTCGATCCTTTTTCCATATTTGTTATGATTGCCGCTGTCGATGGATACGAGTGCAGGATTTTACCAAGATTTTACAGAAGCACGTGTCCATCCTTGACTGCAGGCTACAAAAAAGAAGCACACACATATAATATGAGGTATTGTACATCATATAATGCGACAATTCAACAAACCCTATCAATTTATTTTGACAACCTAAGCTGGTGCATGCAGCAAAATCTTGCGTCGCGAAGACATAACAAGGTTCGCTAAACTTCTAATGCAATACAGCAGGGCAAACTTTTACTGGAATATCATATCTTTAACCACGTCATCAGTATCAACATGTTCTTGTCAAGGAGATGAATCTCAATCATCTTTAAGTTGGTCAGTGGGCAAGGTGATTTCCTCGCCAAATGAAACAAATGTGGAAAAATGGGACAAAATTGAATTGTGATTCGATGCTTTCGCGTTTGTTAAAGCGCTGAATGTCGAGTTGGAAAATGAAACCAAGGAATCGCAATCAGACAGCGAAAGTCTATCTTTGTAGACCATGGATGACAGCCTACTCCTTTTTGCCCGTATTTCTGTATGCGCGATCTTATCACCATCAGACATCACTATCAAGCTTGAATCTTAATGCTTTTACAGTGATGTCCTTGGAATGCCAATCCAAAAACTTGTTTAATCGAGGTCAATACACTCCTCTTGGGGATCTTTTTGATTGGGCACATGCCTAGAATGATGATAGCTATCACACAAGTTTGTAGAAGCAATACCACCACTTTTTGATGGGACCATAGTGGTAGTGGTCATTTTCTCGACACGTTGTTGTGCATCACGAGCAACAGTGGAAATAGGACTCATCTGCAATCTCCATGAATTCCGGGAAGACAATGAGTTCGTCCTAATATATGGTTGGTTACTTGAGCTTCGTTCAAACGACTTGCGTGGTATTTATTGGGCTAGATACTGCATTAGACATGATGGTGTCTTCTTCTTCGGTCGCAACAGGTCCAATAGGCTTCTCGTTGGGATTGAAAGGCGGGTCGGGCTTAACACTTGTTTGGCCATCATATCGCCTCTCCTTCTCGCAAATTTGAAATTAAACAGACCGAGTTGAAATGCAACTGAACACCAGCAACATTTGATTGGATAAGTGCATCATTGTATACGGTTGAAGTGGCACTTATTGCAAAAAAAATTGATTCAGTCAGTAACATCCCTTTTCTTCCGGGTGAAAGAAAAGCAGTTATCCATTTACAGCAGAGGAATTAATTCTGTAAAATTGAAGAAATCTTTGCAAAACCTTGTTTTTAACAAATAAATCAAAAACGTCTAAGATGACCTATATTTTACTAACTATCTTTCGTTAAATGGCGTGAACAAGAAAACCTAATGATGCAGTACAAGAAACATTTGAAGCAGTGCGATTCACCAAAATCAAATACACAATACAAGCTTTTTAATGTAACTCATCCATGAATGCAAGAAACTCTGGATCAAGTTCAATGCCCTCCAACTTGGCATCAGTGCCTATATTTTCGCAAGAAGGTGATGAATCTAGAAACATTTCGAGTGAGCTTGCCCTTGAGGTTTTTGTACAACCAAGTGCAGAGGAATGAGGTAGGACATAGATTCTGTGTTGGTTTCCCTCTACTGATGGCAAAACATCCTCTGAATCAAATAGTGCAGAACAGAGATCAACGCTTTTTGTTTGCGAAACCTTGATGATCGGGTGAGGAATTGACGTTTTCTTCTCAGGACTTTGCGCACCATGATCGATGATGGTCCACGAATTTATGCGTGGCATTTTTTTCGCGTCTGGGTCTTGAGATGATGTCATGTCCATGATGGTCTTGTTTCTGCCCAATGCGTGATCATCTCTTTCACTTGCATATGATTGTTGGCTTGGGCTATCTTTAGACATCAATTTGTCTCCGTCTTCTGCCATCGTAATTACGGTGTCATCTTTGAGACAATTGCTTTTGAACGCAGTGGTGGCGCCGGGCGGGTCGGGCTTGACAAATGACATGGAATAAAAGTCAGGCTCGGTATCTGGACTTGGCTTTGCTTTTACACCAGTACCTTTGACTCCCGTGCGGATGATATTCTCGCACAGAATTAGTTTGTGCCTCAGGAAGAATTCATGGTAATACCCACCTTTATCTTTTCCAGTTGAAAGCCGTATGAAGCCATATATATTCAACTGCCTTTGGAAAGACGCAAACTTTGTTTGCTTGAAGTAAGCAGGCATAATTTTTTCTGCAAACTCCTTTGGTTCGTGAATAATGAAGCAACGGCCGTGTGGTTGCCTTTGATTTGAAAAAATGATAATATTGAGCGAGTGTTGAATCAAGGGAATAAAAAGTAATGGCAATATTATTGTGCGAATCGTTTTACTTACCATGAAAAAATGTTGGCATTACCATTCGTTTCCTCAATGGACAAAATAAGATGCAACATTGTAGGAAAAGGAATGAGAACTCCGCCACCCCCACGACCACGAGGACG
>JALLAR010002412.1:0-12381 GCA_036939335.1 Conticribra guillardii
TCAAGGTGCTATCTGAGAATTGAAATAGCTTTCAGAACAAGGTTGGTGTTGAAATGTTGTGCCGTTAATTTGAATGATGATTTACTCCCTGCATGAAAAAAGATAAGAGAGCGATGCAAGATATTTACATAATACAATATCATCAGCTTGAAATGCGTAGGTTCCTAATGGTAATCAGAAAAATCCAATTATGTGTAAAAGCTTATGTTTTAATGGTTCGTGAAACCATCGTTAATTAGACATTATTACGCTATATTTAATGCTAGATACCGTCAAATACTGAGTGATCAACTACAACTTCAAAAGGCAAAGTGTCATTAAGCAAGCATATAATGCAAACACGTGCAATATCTTGTCTGCAAATGTTGTATCGACAAATGATAATTCCTCAAAAGGCACAATGCTTGTTGTAAGTTCAGTTTTATTTCGTGTATTGAGTGAAAAAAACTCTGGCCAATCTGAAAATTGCACATAAAATTCTACTTTCAGTCACATCATGGTAACGTCTGTATTATGAACACAGCACATGAATTTACATTTGTCCACGAGCAGCCTTAGAACGATCCTTCGTCCAAGAGGTACCACCCACCGAACTAATACAAGGAGTCTTTCCAATGTAAGGGAAATCCTCATCCTTCACAGCCTCCAAACAGAACTGCGCCACATCCGCCCGAGGAATGGATCCCGCTTCCCCATCAATCACATTAATCACCCCCGTAGGAGAATCCACCGTCAATCCCCCAGGTCGCACAATGCAGTACTCCAATCCCGAATTCACAACTGCCGCTTCCTGATTGTTTTTATCATTGAAAATTTTCTTCATCACAGTCATCATGAGAATTTTGAATGCAAAGGGAGCTTGGTCTTTGGAGTTTCCGGCTGCGATAGTAATATTAACACAACAATCAACCGTTAGAGAAATATTAATCGAACAAGACACCATATACCTCAATACAATCAAACAAGAAAAGACTCACCACCGATGGATGTGACGACGGCGATGCGTTTGACACCCTTGGCTTTCATGGCGGACATGACGGCATTGGTTCCGTCAGTAAGCATGGAGTCTCCGACATCGGATGTTTTTCCGCCGAGGGCAACGATGACGCCATCAATGGTGTCGGCATCGAATACTTTGGCCACGTCGGCTGGGTTTGTTACGTCTCCGCCGATGAGGGTTAGGTTGGGATCAGAGAGGGGTTTGTCAGCATCGGCTCCTCCTGAACCCTTTGGGATTACGAGTTTCGAGGGATTTCTATTTTTTAGGCGAGAGCGACAAAAATTGTGCGTCAGAAATCAATCAATCAAACATTGTGTTTCGTGCTGGATACTAGAAGGATTAATGTTACCAATGTTGAAAAAGAGAAAACAAATCTCACCTTGTAAGGCCAACAACTTTATCACCATCTTTCAACGCCTGGTAAACACACTCCGAAGCGGTCAAGCCCGAAGCTCCAAAGACGGCAATCGTCTTCATGCACAATACAGTCTTGCTAGAGCTGCGCTGAGATTGCATAGACACTGGCGAGTTGCGTCCTACGCCGGTGATGGCATTCGACCTCGAGACGAATGAAAATGCCGCGGCATTGCCGAGAAGAGAGGTGATGGCAAGGATGGAGAAGATCTTCATTGTTGCTTGCTTTCTTTTATAATATTATTTTCGATGGAGAGGGAATTGATGAGAAGGCGATGGAAAATAATGAAGACATGAGGGGCTCGGATTTGAGATTTATCTCCGCGATCGAACGCTTATTTCGCTCGTGCGGCAGGATCTTTTGATTTGAGTCAGCAGATGTCAGTTGTCAGTTGTCAGAGTAGATACCATGACGTCACTTCTATAGATACAAAAGATTCTAAATATCCGTTTCTATCCTTTTAGCAAGCAGGGGAAGTGGCTGAGTTTACGACGTACGAAAAAGCTCAGCTTACACGTGTCATGACTCATGATGATGCGATGATGATGTTGGTTGTCATGCCATCCCGGCCGTCGCGTCGGTCGCCTTTGCCGCCACCAATACAACCCATAAAACGCACTGAACAGTGGAGCCAAACTCGGATCCCTCCATGACCCATTCCGCTCAAGCAAGCACTTCGCTTTCCGTGTTAAATTGAGAATTTCCAACACGCCAAGATGAGACTATCTTTATCAACATGTGTCGGACTTTCCGCCGCCATTTCATGCATAGTAGGCACAGCGGCCATCGCAAAGAAATCGCCACAACCATTCCACCCGCGGAGAACCTTCACAACAACGCCACAAAACACCAATAGTATCCCAAGTTTAATATTTGATTTACGAGGAGGAGCTCAAAAGAAACGTGGAGGAAAAACTGCCACCCTCTACGGCAACAAATCCACTAACAAAACAGCAACGGGGAAGAAAAAAGTGGGAGCCGCCAAAGAAGAGAAAAAATCCACCGTGTCCGACACGATGACCAAATATAAAAGCATATTGCCCCTCACCCGCGTGTACATCACCATGGTCGGTATAGTGACATTGCTGGGACTGGTTCTCGGAGAGGAATTGGCGCAGGGCCTTTTGGCATTGGATCCCATTCGCGTCATGTACGGATTGGAGCTATGGCGTCCCTTCACTGCCGCTTGTTTCCTTGGTCCTCCCTCCATTGGATGGTTGATGAATGCCTACTATTTGTTCGAATATGGTTCCAGCTTGGAACGTGCCTTTGGTACCGCTCAACATTTGTTGTTCTTGTTCATCCAAATCGGTTTCTTGTCGGTGATGAGTGCATTCTTTGGTCAGCCTTTCTTTGCTCAGTCGGTAATAACATCCATGTTGCACGTGTTGAGTCGATCGATGCCGAATCAACAGGTCAAGTGGTTAATTTTCACTGTGCCCTATTGGACGCTTCCATATGGTCTCATGGCTAGTGATGTCTTGCAAGCGGGCAATGCAGGAGCGGCCTTGCCTCACGTCCTTGGTATTTTGAGTGGGCATTTATTTTTCTTTCACAAGAACATTTGGCCAAAGATGGGAGGAGAGGATTGGTTGGTCCCACCTAACTTCCTCGTTCAGAGTTTGGATGCAGATGCTAGAAGTAAGTCGAAGGATTCTATTAGTGCTGCTTTGAAATCGAGGAAAAAGGGGAAAGGAAAGAAGTTGGGGAGTTCGTAAAAATATTGCACCATATTAGTGCATAGACTTGAAGTGAATGTGAATAAAAGAAAATAGCTGAAACGTTACAGCAATTAAAAATAATATTCTTATAAAACTGACCGTCAACACTGGCGTGCATTTTTGAGTTTTCGTGCAATAATTTTTCCGCGTTGTCTGTGCTATCATGTATTTCTTTGTCTTCGAACTTCATGTCGAAATATTGCATATAATACATCATATACCAAGTGTTATCAGTGGTTCTGAAAGTGCCTCTAGTTGGGGGCTATTGCTCACGCAATAGAAGAAGTAGTTATGCCAAAATGTTGTGTCTAGGTGCTTTGTTCAATGGAGAGAAGTGGCGCTAATGTTCACAAAATTTGTTAGTTTAGGTGATCGCATCTTTCCGACAATATTATTTCAACAGGCATTAAAATGCAACCTTTTTTTCTCGTTACTCTTGTGCCTTTGACTCTCTAGTAGTATCATGGGGCCTTGTCCTTGACGAGGTGATAATCGAAAACACTGACGTCATAGAAACCTAATGAATCCCGATAACCATTGGTATTTTTATTTCTACTTTATCTTTGGCATTGATGAATGATATATTTTGCCATGGAGTACTCAAATCAGACTCAAAGTGATGTCAAAAAAAATACGTGGGCACCTATAGGACCCTTGTGTTTGTGTCACAAATCCCAATCCGTAGTTCATCAGAGCCTTCTGAAATATATCCTTCTTTTTTGAATCACTGTTGATAGCGAGTGAAGTGTCGTAAAGTCTCTTCATTTCTGCGTTATGTTCTGATTTAACCCTTACAACAAACTGAAAAGATGGCGGGAGGAAGGAGTTTTTATCTGATAAATGCTTGTTCAGGCAGAAGTGTGCAAGAAGTTGAACATCGCGCTTAAATTCTAGTTCCTTCTGCTCCGATTCTAGACCTCTAAGTATTTCATTGCGGTCTGCAACTTGCTGTGCTATCAAATATCCATTGATGCTTCCGTCTTTGGGTATAATTCCATAGAAGTCCATGTCCTCACGTAGAAACATTTCTTTTGGGATTGTGATTGGAAGGATGACACTGCCGTAACGGAGGTATTCCAAGACAAATGAAAACACATCGCCATTACGATCAATAAAGACGGGTTTGATAGGATCTTCAAGCCATGTTTCTGATACTATGCGTGCAAGCATGGTCTCGCCTTGTTCATCGATGAGCGAGCGGGATACTTCAAAGGCTTTGCCGCCAACATTGAATTTCACTGTTTTGGGGCTCGTGTCGTCTTCCATCGTGAATGTTGCATGGTGATTTTTATGACATGAGAGTGATGAAAAAGTACTATTGGATTTTCTAGTGAAGTATCTTATCAAGTCGCACAGATAAGAAGTAGTATGAGTGAAAATTTCACAATTAGTACTGCCTAAATTCTTTCAGAAATAAATGCTCAAGTTTTAGTTGCAAGATTATCTAACTGTTGAAATTGCTATCTCTTTCTTTATCCTTTACTACTCCTATCTAATAGTAGGTCAAATTGTTCCTATCATGAATCTAGTGATTTCCATCGTTTAAAAGGACAAGTATTCTGTGCTTTGATTGGCTTTGCTTAGATATTACTGTTGAGGTGCCTAGTTAATGTCATAACATGAGTCAAAGCCGCAATAATGCCTTTTTCCAGCTTCTTTCATTTAAAATCGATTGTGAACGTGTGGTTTTAAGAAGAAAAATATGATAGAAACCTCGCTCAGTTCTTTAACACTGTGGACTTTCTGCCTCAGAATAAAATTATGAGCTAGTTCATTAACTTGAAATCAAATCAATGACCGATGGCAGCAGCCACAAATATTGAAAATGTGAGAAAATATTAATTCTGGCCACATAAAACAAGCTGGCGGGGTTAGCTGAAGCATGCGCTACGCGGCAGTATGCTGGTGAAAAATAATATCGAAACGGAAAACATCAGAAAAAGACATTTCAACATACCAGTGTTGCCTACA
This sequence comes from Conticribra guillardii, assembly GCA_036939335.1. Taxonomy (NCBI): domain Eukaryota; phylum Bacillariophyta; class Thalassiosirophyceae; order Thalassiosirales; family Thalassiosiraceae; genus Conticribra; species Conticribra guillardii. The sequence continues at coordinate 5,108 of JALLAR010002412.1, forward strand.
AAAACAAGTTGAAGTCTTCGTGCTTCACAAGAATCCGGTCTGGAGATCTCATTCCAAGGATAGGGTGATGTTGTTGGCACTTGCGTTTCGCGATAAATGCATAAAAAGGTAAGATGACTTAGTCGCAACAGCGATTGCATGAAACGTGACAAAATTATGTTTTCACAAAGGATAGACAGAGTTTCTTTTGGCCGTGATGTAAAGCACCTTATTATTCAGTCTTCATTATATTAATTCTCCCGTGAACGGCCAAAAAAACGCGGGTCTCTATTCCAAAGCATTCCAACTGCTCAACCCGCTGAAGATCGCAAGATGAACGTTATTTCTACTTCGTTTTTGTGGGTGAGGGCGTTTCAATGCTCTCACATTGGTGACCTCTGAAGTCAATTTATCAGTTGAGAGGAATTAAACCCTCTCATGATCACACACGGGTATTTTGATGCGGTCATAAAATAGTACATGGAAAATAGCTGGGTGGTACTGATAATCTAGTAGTACTTTCCGTTGGACTTTCCTTGGGCATCAAGAATACCTGTCCAGTATTGGGATTCGAAGTTGGCCTTGTAGTTAACATCAACCTGAACCTCAACAACCTTTCCCTTCGCCTTGACGGGGTAGACGGGAACTCCAGAGGGGTCGAAAAGTCCTCCGAGGAGCAATCCAATACCAGCTGGGCACCACTTTCCAACAACCTCTCCGGTCTTGAGGCTGAACTTGGTTCCGAGTACGGGGTCTTGGATGGTTCCGTCATCATTTACCTTACCGAAGGAAAGGGGCTGGTTGACAGGGGGGCACTTGTCTCCGAGGGCGTAGACGGCTCCCTTAGGGTCGACGGCAATGCAGATGGCAAGACCACCGGCAACACCAGAGGTGGCGGATCCAGGGGCGGGGAGGTCATCGGTGGAGATGCATGGGACGTATTTGATATTGGGCTTTCCGGGGGCAGCGTTAAGGGCGGTGGTGCGCTTTTGATACCGAGACAATCACATGGGTTCTTTGGCGTTAGATATGACGCGACGCATAAAGCAATAATTCACATTCAACATGATTCACTTACGACGGCCACGGGGGCAGGGGCGAAGGCGGCGGCACCGGCGGCAAGAGTGGCGAAAACGGCGAGCTTCATTTTTGAAATAGAAATAAGACTGACAATAAAAAAAGACAAGTTGTTATGTGAGAGATTGTTGCGCAAGAGTTCCTTTAAATTGCAACATCATTCCAACGAAGGCATATCTGATTATGGAGGCCGCTGAAAAGCCGGCTCTACTAGAGAAGAGGTCTTTGCAAGGGTGTCTGGATGAGCCAGGAAGCCCATCCGTGATGACAGTCTCTCCGTCGTTAATCGCCATCTTCACAGTGCGACGTCAACCACGGCGATTAGATCAATGCGTTGACTCCAAATCTTCCCGTGGAGATAACACCCCACCAAGCTACACTCCTCGCTCCATTTGGTCCGTAACGTTCCCAATCCTTCGAGGCCCCGGCGGCAACGGAAGAGGTTCATGGTCAACACACACACCTTGAGACAGCGCTTTTTATGCAGTTGTGGGAGCAGGCGGGAGAGAAATCGGTGACGCGAGGTCGGAGATCACAACGCGAGGAAATTCATCTCTCGGGCTGTCCGTCGCGTCGATTACGTGTAGCGTATCTTGCTCGTCGGCAACTCTCGTAGTCCTCATAGAGGAATTAGTATGATTAAGTAGAAGTAGTACGGCTGACGTACTGCGCTCAAGGTTGAAGCTTCGGTGAAGAATCCGGATTGTGGGTCTGTCCTTCGAGAGGTTCGAGAAGTTTGGAAAAAAACTACCTCCTCTGTTCTGAAATATTTTAGAAAGCGCTAGTATAGTATCTCCGACAACCGAGATTGGAAAACTCCGGCTCGACGTCGTCTGCAAAAAGGTGGGTGAAAATGGCGCACAAAAAAATCGATGACCCCGCCCAAGCCAACACGGTCCGAGCCTGTCGGAACAGAGGGGAATATCCATCTTACGCTGTATCATCCATTGGACAATACGCATTACGTGTTCGATGCGGCGATCATCTTCGCCACCTCTCTCCCTGTCGTTTTATCAATACCATCGTCATAGACTGTCGTCAGTTATGACGCTATCAATAATGCTCTTTTTCTTCCTTGCGATCCTCGATGTTACATCTGCGCTAGAAAATAATTTGCATGGGCACCAAATAGAGAGTGATGCAGTATTGCTACGTGATCAAACAAATCAATCAACAAATAATCATCCCCAACAAAATAAATTGCAACTATTAGTACCACAATCAATACCAAATGATGAACCCGAAACGGCAAATAATAGAAAACTACAAGATGATGCGACAAAAATATTTAAAAATGGTGAACTACGCGGTTCAGGCAGACGAAAGAAACAACCGTCCAAGCAGAGAAGAAGCGACGTTGATTTAGATGGGGGGATCAGTGAACGAACCTCAAAAATGAATACTATTTCAATCTTAATCAATGAAGTAGCTGAGGATACAACTAGAAAGCTTGAAGATGGTCTCGGGTTTGGATTTGATTATAGTGATGATAAACCTCAGCCCGAAATCGGAAGTGCATCATCGCCACCTGGAGTTGGAGGATCAGGTGCTGCCGGAGGGGCGACCAATCCTGGATATGGCAATTATGGAGGCTACGGCGGCGGTGGTGAATACGGAGGAGCGGGTGGTGGTGCTAATTATGGAGTATACGGTGCTGGAGGAGCAGGTGGTGGCGATTATGATACAGGAAATGCTGGTAGTTATGGAGGTAGCTCAGGTGCAGCAGGTGGTTATGGTGGCGGCGCAAACACAGCGGGTGGCGTGCCGTCTACTTCCGGATATGGCTCTTATGGCGGTGCACCATCTGCCAATAGCATGGATTCCTCTGGCAGCGCAGCCGCTGGTGGAGGATACGGTGATTATGGCAGCTATGGAGGTTATGGTGCCCCCTCGTCGTCCTCAAACTATGGTGATTCCTACTCCGACTCATGGGGTGCTGGTTCTGCTTCGTCGTCTTTCAAATCAAAAATTAGAAGCAAGATGAAAAATCCTTTCTCCAGCAAAATATCATTACTTCCTGCTCTTTTTCTTTTTTTCGTGATTGCACTTGTGGGAATGCTTATTACTGCACATCAAATGGAGCGCTTTCCGGAGGGAACGTTTGCCAACTGCTGCCGTGTCTCCCTGGGCACTGTCACCTGTGTCTATGGAGTCATTTACAATTTATATCATTGTCGATTAGGTGAGTCTGTTGTCTTCAGTCGTCATGCGTCTTGATTAGCCCATCTTATCAAGACTAAAGGTTGATATTTTTCTCTTTTTTTATTCTGATTCCTTGCACCCAAACTGTTCATAAACTGCTAGGGGATATACCTCAAGTAGTATGTGCCGCTGATGAAGATGACTTGGAGGAGTATACTGATGAGGAATTAGAAAGAATGAAGTTACGTCCAGGAATTGAAAGAGCTTTGGATGTAGAGCACAGAAAGGCTTTGAGAAAGGTGGGGATTGAGATGAATAAAATTAAAGTTGGCGGTGTAAAAGGGCCGAATGGAAGGGCAGCAGCAACAAACTCAGGAAGTATCCGAAGATGAATTATGTAGCGTTGTTATTATTATTACATTGATTTGTATTGCTTTGTTATGTTTAATTTCATTGAAAATAAAAAGTAGTTTTGTTTTATTCGGCTAGACATGTCAAGACAAAAAAATATTGAAATTTGTTAGTTCGGAATCCAGGAATTGGCAAAAAGGAAATGTGATAAAAAAGAAATTCTTGCACAACTCAAAATTAGAGTAAGTTCAGCAATGAAAGAAACAGAATCAGTAGTGTAGATAGTAATTTAAATTAATCTTGTTTAATTCTTCTAATAGTGGTTGTCTGAAACAATATCTTTCTAACATAAATCACACAGAACACATAAAATGTAAAAAANTTTAAGCATTCAAATTTCTCGAGCTGAAATGTTGCATGGCTTTGGGCATAGGTGCCTCAACGCATTGTGCTTCAGCAGCTGCTTGTCTTGCCTTCTCCTCCTCGGCAATCTTGTTGAAGTATTGTGTTGCCAATGGGATGGATTCCTCGGGGCGTGATGCTTCTGTTGCTGCTCTTTTCCTTTTTTCGTCCTCGGCAATCTTATTGAAATGCTGTGTCGCCAAAGGAACAGATTCTTCTGGGCGCGATGCTTCAAATGCAGCTTTTCTTGCCTTCTCCTTCTCTGCAATCTTGTTGAAATGCTGAGTGGCAAGAGGAATTGGTACCTCCTCCGGTTCAGAGGCAGCAATTTTCGCCTTTCTCTCTTCTTCGATCTTGTTGAAATACTGAGTCGCCAAGGGAATGGATTCCGTGGGACGAGCTGCTTCCAAAGCTGCTTTCTTCGCCTTTTTGTCGTCTTCAATCTTGTTGAAGTGCTGCGTCGCCAAAGGAACTCCTTCGTCGGGTTTAGATGCTTCCAAAGCAGCAATTTCAGCCTTTTTCTCTTCCTCAATTCGATTGAAATACTGTGTCGCAACAGGAACAGGAATAGTAGCCCTCCAAGCGTCATATTCCGCTTTCTTAGCCGCCTTTTCTTCTTCTGCAACCTTATTGAAGTAAATAGTTGCTACTGACATCTGTTTGGTCATTTCAGGCTTGGCACTTGGTGCCTCAGCTACTGCTGCACTTGTTGGCACTGCCGCTTTAGATGCGACTTTGGTTGGTTCTGCGATAGGTGCAGGAGATTCAGTGATGTCAAGAGATGCAAAGTCAGCAAAAGACGCTTCTTCTGCAACAGGTGCTTCCTCTACAACAGGTGCTTCCTCCACAGGTGCTTCCTCTGCAACAGGTGCTTCCTCCACAGGTGCTTCCTCTACTGCTATCTCCTTATGTTCGTCGCCGGATGTCTGCACGGCATTCACGGTATCAATCCATTCCTCGCTTGGTGCTTCATTGTTGACGGATGCTTTCATGATATGTTCAAGGTGGGCGTCAGACCCTTCAGGGAGATCATCAGTCTCAGGAGTTTCTTCAACTTCCTCCTCTGCCATGGCGTCGTGTGTTTCTTCCTCTGTCTCAGTTGGTGCTGGTGTCTCTTCAGACATTGTCGCAACCTGTTCTGGCGCTTCTTCCTCTACTACCGCAGTCTCAGCGGACTCAGCGAGTTCAGCAGGCTCCACTGGTGCTTCTTCCTCGGTCTGATCAGACTGTGCAACCTCTTCCCGTGTATCAGATGATGTTGCACTCTCCACAACTGGTACCGAATCCTCGGGTTCATCATCCCCGTGGGCTTCACCGCGCGATTCAGCTGCCTGGCTGTTGATGGATAAATCGGTGGTGGAAGCAGTGTTGGCTCGCTCCATTTTGTTGGCGGCGGTGTCGTTGATTTCGATTGTGGCATTCATAGTGGTCAACATAATGGCTTTCTTTTGTTAGAATTTATCAGGGAGGATATTGTTTTGTTATTTGATGTAGGAGTATTGTAATGCTATGATCTTATTTTGTGACCAATTCAAATTGTGAGATCTTTGACACTATCCAAGATTCCTAGCGGTAGTATCGTAGAGAGAGGCACATGATGTATTAATTAGCCCCAATTGAACCAAGACCAAGTGCATTTAAGACACATCATTGGTTTTGCGATAATTTTTTTCGTGGCGTCTTGGTGGCGATTATTATATGCGTTCGAACCTGGCATTTTTGTGCGGAAAACTGAAAACATACCAATCATGGATAAACATACTGTTCCTAAGAGTGAACATACGTGAACAATTATATGAGATCCTACATGCTTCTTACACGACTTTCAACGCCTACCAAGATTGCTCTAAGAAAACCTTTTTGTCGGAGGCAAATTTTGAACATAATACTATTTCCTACGTTGAAATTGGATGTGGGTTGGCGTTCAATAATATTTCATGCGGATGCATGGCGGAAGATTCGCAGGATGTGAGAACATATGTGTTGGGGGGAGTCGAGTCAAATGACTGCCACATCGTCTGTCCCTAGTCCGTGACTTGTTTCATCCATTCGTAGATCTCTAACTCATAATAAAACAATTAGATCACACCAATAGGTTATTCGTCCTTTTACGCGTGGGGCAAGAGCTTTCGGCAACGATTCGGACATTGTTGCCGCTAGCATCTTTGCCCCAACTCCTCTGCCACACACAAGAGCCTTCTCGGTGTGTATACATCATATGGCCCGCCGCCAATTGACATCATCGGAACCGGACCCTGTTTGGGAATATTCGACCGGCCACCCCCCTGTCCTCCATACAATTTATTGGAGTCACGAGGGCCCCTTCCGACTCTTCCACGCCTTTGCCGTGGTCGACCACCGCGCAACAGCCACCGACGTTTGTCTCTTCCTCGGACGTCTCTCCCGCTCTCTCCCCCTCGACATTTTTGCAGACCATCTGGATCTCGAATCATCATCCATTGATTCCCGCATCTCACATCTCACTTCGTGGCACTCTCTGCCGCTTCCACCTCATCCTTCGATTCAGCCATCGTTCCGACGACTCCGCTAGCCTTCGCTATCCGGCTTCTGCGGCCTAACTCATCTATTCATTCGCCATGTCAACCCCTGGTGAACATCCCGTCTGGAAGAGTGATCTTCCCTTCGGCACTGGCGCCAGCTGTCCCACTGGTGTCCTTCACATTGCAAGTCGTCTTCCATTGCCCATCGCCGTCCCGTCCCCCCCAATCCTACTGGGTGGTCAACCGGTTGGCAATCCCCACTGCTATAACCCACTTCTAACAACTGGGCTATGATCTCCAATGGTTTACACCATACACATCCCGTGAGAATTGGGTGAAGTTTTACCCTGATGTTGTCCTCGAAAATGACATCATCATCGCACGAGCCCCAGCTCCTCCCATTTCTCAACCAACTTTTGATCTTGAACCAACACCTTCACGAGCGGTTCCTTCATCCGCGTTCACACCTACCACTCCTGTTACTCTTACCAACCAGTTGGGTCACACCACACCAACCACTCAATCACCAGCACCTTCCCCAAATCTCACCGAAGCCCAAAAACAGGCTCTCTAACAGCCTCCACCGCTTCCCCACACACAGCCTCCCCTGCTGCAACCACAACAATAACAACAACAATAGCTCCCAACTGCGACCAACTTCATGAGCCTCTTCCACCAGATGATCCAGCAACAGGCTGATCAAAACACCGCCACTGCTCTTGCCCTCTCCAAACTCTCCTCTTCCAAACCAATCAAGGCTCCAACACTTAGGCCACCAACTTTTAATTTCTAGGAATGGTTGTCTCCCTCCCCCAAAATTTG
>JALLAR010002416.1:0-12731 GCA_036939335.1 Conticribra guillardii
TGAAAGAGTGACGAAATAGTGGAGGGACCTATTTTGTCACTCTTGAACCCTGCCTACGCGGCGCGGAAGGAAGGATGGATGGATGGATGGATGGATGGATGTATTCGATCTTGATTTGGATCTTTCATTCGTGACTTACAATGTACGTAGGAATTAGTATCAACGGAGTTCGCATTTTTTGTCGGATCACGGCAGATTACGCACGGCCGGCCGGACGGACGGATATTTTTTATTAGGAGTATCTATTATTTTTCTGTCTTCATTTTTGTTCTTTCCGCAACTTTCTCGACTCCTGCTGTGCATCATCCTGAAGAAACGACCCAACAATCAACCACCAAAACCAATCAAATGCCCGTCCAACTGCATAATTCAAACAAATTCAAAAACAGCTTCGCTACATCAATCTCTCCAAAGAGAGCAACGAACCCTTTAGACATCAGTTTCGTTTCACATTCGTAACAATCGCATCATCTCCGATCTACCACTTGAATTAACGAGAACAGAGATCTCTCAAGTTAGTGGTGGCAACATTTATATCGAAAACGTCGCATCACCAAACTCATCCCAGTAGATACAAAATAAAGTCGAAGATGGAATCCATAGTAATATCGACTGCTGAAGAAGTAGCAGACGGCGAAGAAGCAAGCAGCAGGAACGACGGTCATGGCAATAAAGCTGCATTGGAAACATCATCTTCGCCAGCAGAAATGTCACAAATTTCCTCCAAAGTGACCACAATGGCGCCGCCATTACCACAGCCATCGAAAACGACAACGATAATACCACCACCACAGCCATCATCATCATCAGCAGCAGTAACGACCATCTCCACCTCCCCCTATAAACACCAAACCAAAATCCACCAAACCAAACTCCTCCACCAAAAACAACTCCAATCCTTACAATCCGAACAACACGCCCGTCAAATCTCAATTCATTCCAAATCATTCCTCTTTCTATGGAACATTTATTCCGCAATCGCCGTATTCGTCACCATGCTCATTACCATTGAGAGTCTATTGGGCATGGCATTGACCGTGGGTGCCACTTTGATTGTGCACTATTCCGTTCCTTACGACTCTACCTCTAGCAGTAGTTCTAATTACGAATGGAACGGTCAATTACCATCGGTCCTCCTCTCGTTCGCCGTCATTACCCCCCTTTCGAGCAGCATTTCCATGGCATTCACGCGACGAGAGGCGGCGTTGCGATCGTTGGCGAATTATAAAAGTGCCGTGTATAATTTGTATGTGGCGCATGCATCGTGGGATTGGGGAGAGTGCAACAAGGGCAAGGGAAGGAGGGGGTGTGTGGAGAATTTGGAGGATATGAAAGAGGCTGCTTGTTGTGAGAATAGTACTACGGGTGCAAATCATCACGATGAATCAATAAACACAACCGCCAAAACACCATCACAACAACCACCACCAATCAACTGGCTCACGCATTCCGACACACTCCTAACCCATCTAACGACCCTCTCCGACTCACTCCACCAATACCTAACCCTCCCCAACGCCACCCGCGCCCGCCACCGCGTCACCACCAAAGGATCCATCGAAGCCAAAACCATCCTCATCACGGCCCAATCCCTCTTCACCCTCAACATCTCCGCTCGCATGATACTCATTTCCCAATTGACGGAAGCATTGAAATACAGAGGACTTCCCGGCAACGAAGCCTCGAGGATCCGCCAATGGGAGAATTTCATGACGACCTCCATGGAGGAATTGAGAATCGTCAAGGAATATCGCACTCCGCAGGCGTTACGGTCGTTTGGACGATTGTTCACTCTGGTGTTGCCCCCGTTGTATGCTCCGAGTTATGTGCAGGTGGCGAGGGATACGGATTCGTTGGCATTGGGGATTGTTTTGGGGATTGTTACTTCGTTGGCATTGACGGGATTGTTTGAGTGTTTGGCTCATTTGGAGGATCCGTTTGTGGCGCATGTGACTTTGGATGGGATTGATGTGAGGGAGGAGTTGGTGGTGTTGAGTTATGGGGAGTTGATGATGGCGAGGGATATGTTGTTTCCGGGGGTGGGGGTGTTTGAGATGGATGTGGATTATGATGATGATGTTGTTGGTGGTGGTAGTGTGCGAGGCAAGACAGAAGGAGGGGTTGATCTGAGTTGTGGAATGGATAGGACAAGCAGGCATTTTTAGGATAGATAGAAAGAAAATAGATTAGATTGATTTTGTTGTTGTTTTCTTTGAAGTTTGGATGGATACTACTACTATGTTTTTTTCTTATTTCAATGCTAAACTCTGTCCATCCCTGGAGAAATGTTACTTGATAAATGCAAGGAAGTTGCACATCATTTGTGCAAAATAAAGCAATCTGAAATATTCAGACATTGCTCTTCTCTTTTATTGTACAATCATTGAAAACCATTGACTGATTACATAAGTTAAATTGTACACATGCCACATTGATTGCTGATTCATTCTTTGCTGCATACCATGATGCAAAAGATGATTGCAATTCAAAAATAACAGTTATTTTTAAATCAGCATTGCCAGTGGTGATGTAACTCCTTTTAGATGTAACGCATTTCAACATTTCTGTGTGGGAGGCCGGTGATCACATCTTATGAGGCAACACATTGAGTTTATTGCTGTGTGATGAGGAAGAGTAACATTATTTTAGCACAAAGATGTTTGACCGTCACTGGCAGTGAGCTCATATGGAGTTAGAGTTCATTTTATCTGCCATTGCACTAGGCAATGCAAAATGAGACAGAAACATAAACATGATACCTATTTTCTATCATTATTGATAGATTTTTCTTTTGAGTCATACCCAATGAGTCGTGACCAAGGGGTTGATTTTTTTCATAATCATTTTTTTTGTGTTTGAACAGGTCAAAAAGTATCAGCTGACTTACCAAGAATTACCAAATAATGTTTCTTTACCTGTGTTTTATTATCATTTCCAAAACAATATTATTAGTGTTGTCATTGTGGCAAGCACATGTCATGATTTCCCTTTCACATATGTAACATTTAATATTCAATTTATTTTCTTATTTCTGTGTAGGAGGTTGAGGGCATCACATTCATACTTCACTGCAAGGTATAATTCAACATTTGAGATCAATTCAACAGTTATTCTTCTTTGGGAAAGGTTTTATTAATAGCAATGCAAGGCAACTGGCAGGGGGGTGACAAAAACATATATAGTGAATAGTGATGCACAACATTTCGATTCTTACTGCATGAAGCAATATAAAAGAAGACAGAAAAAGAAAACAATAACAATAAACATTTTTTGAATCAATATACACCAACGAAATGGATATATGAGGATGGGAATCACAAATGACAAGGATTATATAAATACAACAAAAAAATATTCAACATTACCAGTGCATGAGTGAAAGTGAAATGCAAAAACAAAGCTATCAGGATGGTGCCTCTAGTTAGAGCCTGTAGTTCTGCTTGCCTTGTTATGGGTGGGTGGTCATATCTGGTGACAGGGTGGCCATGGTGTCACGATCATATGTCAATATCAACAAGTTTTCCCTTCTCCTAATTCCATGACCGTGATATTGTCATGATGTATTCGCGGAATGATGCTGGCACATGTTCAAATGATGTTTTCATCAATCTAAATCTGTCAGCACTGTCACTCCATCATCTCGCAGTGGACGTATTGCGTCAAACTTTTTGTTCTTAATCTTAAGAAATAGACATCTTTGCTTGCAAACTGATGTGAGGCTGAACATGTGTGGGCAATGCTTTTCCATGTTTTTTGCTTCATGCATTCTAATTCTAGTCAAGACAGTGCAGTAAAAGTCTTGCAGCTTGTGCAGACCAAGCACAAGCAACAAGCAATTGGCTTTCATTGGCTGGCATAATAGTGGTGACAGGTACTACCTACTACCTGGTCTGCTGTTTCTTTTTTCATTCAACATCTAATTGTTGTGGTAGAACATGTGCACATGTGTTTGGTTGTGGCTGCAAACCTGCTGCAAACAACAAAAAATATCAACAGAGTCAGGTACCTAGGAGTGGCTAAAAGATTGCAGTACATAATTCAGGAGGAAATCCTTAATTAAGACACGATTTTGCATCACTCTCAAGCACATTTTTCATCTAGTAAAAGTTCCTCCAATCCAAAAGTTAGGCACACCATAAGATAGCCCATTTTCTCTAGTATAAACAACTTCCGGGGTTTATATTGCTATCTCCATTCATGAAGGAGATATTGCATTTTCCCCATAAGGCACATGTTTTTTTGCTCGAAAAATCACTTGTCAATAGTTTTTTTGGACTAGTACATGAATCATCCTTGTGATCACTCTTTTGCATATGTTATACCCTATGTTTCAGCACCCATAACTTGTGCAACACTTGCTTTCTGGTTTATTTTGACACCACCAATCGAAAGAGCATCAAATTCTGCGTGGTAAGATATGCTTTGAAAAAAGTTACAGGCGATCAAAGATAGACCTCAAAAAGCGTGCGCTGAGGCAGACAGAGAGCCTGCGCTTTGTTGCGTCCATTTTTGGAGCAGCAATGGTTGTGTTGCCATCAATGTTGGCGTGATCGTCGATGCTCTTGAGCCATGGAGGGGTCAGCGAACTCGGACCTCTGCGCTTGCTATGACCGTACCAGCATCTACACCAACATGACAATCAACTGAGTGCATATTCTGCTGATGAGGGGGTGGTGTTTTAGGATTGGTTGCACGGTCCCTCGCCCTCAATTGATTCAGCAAATAATCGGCCGGTCCCATCGTTGTCATCGGCCCCTCCCAACTCTCCACTTCTGCTGATGATTTCAGCATCCTCCCTTCTCGTTCCCATCCTCTCAGAGCGTGTCTCTCTAACACCCTCCCTTCAAAAAATGTCTCTTTTCCAAAACCTCTTCTCCGGGTCTTGTGTTGCTACAGATCTCCAGCACCCACTCAAAACATTGAGTAATCCCTCCTCCAAACCACCAACAATAATGCTATCCTTCATATTTACATTACAATAGGAAGCTGAAACAAAACAAAACACGACCAAAAGGCAGGAAACACAACAATCAATCAGTTAAATCAACCAGGCAATGCATAATGCAACAATCAAGAATAAATCAAAGAACCATAAATTGTGGCAAAGAAGTATAATTCCACCAATTGTTTTCCACTTCTTGAGACAGGGATAGGGGGAAAGCCCAATATTAAATCAACGCAACAACAAATATTGGATGCTCTCCCTTTTGTTGCAATGGGATCTGATGGCTCATGGCAGGCACAAGAGAACGCATGGTGGATTGTTGAGATCTTGAAACATGTCACGAGATCGAGCTGATTTTTTTGTTGTATCTGAACTTGCTGCAAAATGAGAATATGACACTACAATCAACANGATTTTCCATCGAAATCATCCCCACCCCGCCCATTGTCCAACCTCATTTCCAACAACCAAACCATCATCAAAACTTAAATTAGGAAAATAATATCATAGTAATGATGTATTTATTAGATTATTGTGCTATGCCAAACAAACGGTGAAGAATTTGATAATCATAGTCTACCTAGAGCTCCTACTACCAGCAGGTCACTGTGATTTTTGCCGCTTTTTGGAAATAAATCCCATGGTCGGCATCTCACTTGTGTAGATGATAGTACATTTTTTACAGGGGTATCTAGTGGATACCCCATCGAAAAAATGTTCCTTAATTAAGGAGGAAACGGCCAATCCTTAATTTAGGACCCCCCGACTTACTGACGCATTGTAGTCTGTGGGTAGGAGTATCCCGTACAACGTAGTATCTCTACAACATACGCACGATGACGGTCTCAAGATTTTTTTTTGAAGGTATCTTTTTCATGTATTGAGGAATCAATAATATGTTTAGAGTTCTCATCCTCAAACATCTCCAGCCCGTCACCAAAGGTCCCCCATTTTCTCCCCATTATTTGTTCCTCGCTCGGCGGGCGACGAACCCACAACCACAACCTCACACAACCTCACACAACCCCGTTCATTCTCTCCACCCTCTTCATTTTTAGGCAACATTCATTCAACAACCACGGCATTAATTCTTATCACAACAAATTGCAACAACATAAGAAATAAACCATGGCCCCAAACACCCCTTTCTCCGTCCAATTCTTCCTCGTATCTGCCCTCTCTGTCATAATTTACACTGACGCCTTCACTCCTTCGTCACGAGGAGCATCGCTCAATGTTCCACGCAGAGCAACCCTAACACAACAACCCGCGCCCAAACTCACTATTCTCCACGAGCAACCAGCGTCGCTTGTAGTCACAAACCAACCCAGTCCCTCTCAAATTGCCACTCTTGTCGAGGCTCCCAGCCATACGGAAATCAAATCGGGTACGTGGAGCGAATACATCTCAGCCGGAGAAACATCCACGAATTATTTCATCGTGGAGGGAGAAGGTTCAATCACATGCACCCCGTCCTTTGGCACGGACATTGGGACCCCCGAACGGAGACGTGTCAAACCAGGAACATTCGTCGAGGCGAAGGGAGAGAGTCAACTGTTGTGGGATGCGGATGCTGAAATGAAGATTTTGTATTCGGGAAATATTTTGAGTGAGGATCAGGTGTTGTTGTTGAAAGCGATTGGAGGATTGGTGGGATTGGGTGGGATGATTTTTTTGGGGACTATGGGGCATTGAGAGTTAGACGGAGGATGAGGTTTTATCAAAGAATGGTGTGTTGCATTTGAGAAAAGGAACGATCTGGGCCCACGTAAAAAATGCAGCAAATTTATAACGGTGGATCTTGCGTGTTATGTTTGACAAAGGAACACTTTTTCACAACGATAATGGTGCACTGGGCACAAAGTAGATATTACGAAAGAACACAGACAGATCTTTTGAAGATATACGCAAATGAAATAAGACAGAAATTGGATACTATTGATGTTGTTTGATGTATGTATGATTTGTTTCTTATTTGTATTAAGTCATCTTAAAAATTGCACTCTTTTTCAATGAATCAAAAACGCAAGTCCATGAAAAAAACTTGGTGAATTGGGGAATAAGAGATCTTCACATCTCAAAGGCATTCCTAGATATATTAATAAGTAATACTCCTAATCTCAAAGCTATGGCAAGGAAGGATGCGGAACAGAACTGGAACATAGCTCTTGATAGCACTTTTCCAAACACCAAGCAACATCCGCAAAGCTTACTACTAAAATATTCTTTCCGTCTCTTGATGTTAATACAATTTTCTCTTCATCGGCAGCATCAAGTTTGTTGAGGGAGGATATGACATGTCCGAGGTCCATGACAGGCCTACCTGAACCATCTGCTTGATGAAAGACTGAAATCATTAAAAATAAAAGCGGTCAAATGAATGATTATAAGGAAAATAATATGTAACGGAAACTAAAAAATAAATGATTCTGGCACAAAGACAAATATCAAACCAAATAAAAAATCCATGACTCACCAAAATCTCGGAACAACTTGAGAATATAACAATCTCCAGACTCACTCCAATTCTGATCAATCCCAAACTCCGGTCTCTCATTCACAAATGCTAATTTCAACATTATCCTCAAAGCCCTTCCAGATTCATAAACCCCTGCCAATGCATTGTTCATTCCATCCATACAAGCATGTGCTCCATCCATCTCCTCCAACACATGCATGGCCATACCCCTCGCCACCTCATGTATCATGGGCGGCTGCATATTCGGATTCAACAGCACCTCCACCAACGCATGCAACTCACGACTATAATGCTGACGCACAAACCCTCCATATTGCCCCAATGCCATCATCTGTTGCTGTGTCGTATTATTCCGATACAAATCATCCATTGTAATTTCCGTACCCGTCGTCATGGATAGGATGATGCATCCCAAGGCGCGCATATCCTCCATCTGCAACTCATCCAGTGATTTCCTCGCCTCAAATTCCAATATATCAATAATGCCAATGCAATTGATTCGAAACCTTAACTTCGGAAAGCCCAAGGAGCTCATCCCCGAGGAAGTGGCACTGGGTCCTTCGCGGGTGCACAAAATATGATTCAATTGCAATGTTCGTACAGCCAAGTTCGATCCGTGAATGGCGGCAATGGCGGATACCAATTGAGTCAAACAGGACCAAATGAAGGGTTCGGGCAAGGGTACCCCGCCGCCGGAACCGAGTGGCAATCCCAACCCACTCACGTTTTTTCCATTATTGTTATTAGTGGCATTAAAAAATCGTTCCTTCAACGTCACCGCCCCCACGTGATAATGATGCACGAAGAAGACGGCACGTTGACTAATGAAGCATTTATACCATGACACCACCCCCGGATGATCGAACAAGGAGTTGGAACCATTGGTACGCTGCTGCTGTTGTTGTTTCCCCTCCCATCGCGATGCATTGTTCGTAATCCACATGTTCATGACATTTTGAATAATTTTATGGGAAACGCATCGTACGGAATCTATTCGGCGCAACGTGTAGAAATGTCCATCGGAGGTGGAAGTGACTCGAAATAAGCATGTGGGATATCCGAAGGAGGAGCGAGATATAATGGTATTTGTATTTTTGATTGTTGTTGCCATTGATCCTCCTCCTCCTCCATCTTTTTTGTTTGTTTGGTTATTATTGTTGCTGTTGGTATTGTTATTATTGTCGAGACAGTAGGCACGGCAAAAGGAAGAGGGTACCGCCTTGTGTCGTGGATCATTGGGATCCATTTCGCTCGAAGATTGGAGGGATAGTTCACGGTAGTGGCGGTAGTCGTCCGCGGGGAGGGAGAGGGTGTTGCGCAGGGTGGCACGTGGGTTTAGATGGTGGTGGTGGGAGGGGACGGTGGTATTGGTATTGTTGTAGGATGCGGTGGTTTCGGTATTGTTGTTGTTGATGGAAGAAGGGGTGCTGCCAAAGTAATGGGTTCCGTTGACATCAATGGCACGGGATGGCTCTGGTGTGGGCATCGATGGACATGTGTGTGTGTGCGTGTGTGTGTTTGTTTGTTTGGGTTTTTTTTTTAATTGGAAATAATGATGGCAATCGGCGAATGATGAAGGGTGGCAAGAGTGATATTTAATGTTTTCATGCAAATGTTGAGACATGTGAAGGGGGCATTACATAATATATTCATAGTAGAATTGTTTGCGTATCAATCAAGGAATCAACATACCAACAAATATCAATTCAAAACATGACAAAATAATTCTCAGAGAATGTACAGAAATACTAGCCAATGCTCCCAAACACAACAAACACACGCACGCTCAAGACTGAACTTTAAAAAACCAAAACCAAAAACTCACCCGTCGTCGTCGTTGCTGCCCAAGAAGACTCCCTCGATCCATACCCAGTTGTTGTTGTCACCCCCCGACTGGTAGTACTACTCATTGTTGTCTCTGGAGCGCTACTACTTCTCGTCGGAACGATGGGGGCGGCAAATCCCTGTCCTGGACGCCATTCTTTGGCGGCGAGAGAGAGTTTTCCGACGGTATCGGCAATGTCGTCCATTTTGATGATGATGATGATGAATTAGTATATGATGTTATTATCTACTGACGAATTGGCCCCGTCCTTCCCGCAGAGTTCCAATTGGTAATTCAGAGCGTTCGACAATGACAATGATGAAATGGGTGTAGTAAATAATAATATATGAGACGTATTGTAGTTTGTATTGGTGTTTGCGTCGTGTCAACAAAAACCCTTGGTGTTATAGATGGAGCAAAGTACAATACTACCAAATAATACGATGACGCGGAGAGAAGATTTTATGATTTTGTCTGTTTCATGTGTGATATGCCGCTGCGAAATAGAATAGATACCTACATGAAATTTTTTTCATGCAGTGTTAGTAGTACGATACAACATGGAATAATATTATAATATAGTAAGTATTATCTTGGCGAAGAAGCAATATTATTACTTACTTACTCTATTAATTATTGTCGCGGCTCGCGGCATGCAGTCGCCATTGTCATCTCTCTCGCTCAAGGAGTTTTGTTTTATTTGAAGCTTTGAGCTTTGAAGTCAATGTTCCGAGTTCCTATTTTTTTCCGAGTGCGTCACATTCGATCGCGCTCGTCTGTCTGTGCCCCAAAAAGATTCACCGACCCCGCCCATCATTTTTATTTATTTTCATTTTCCCCTCTCCCCGAAACACCAACCACTCAACACACAACGAACAACGAACACATGAACATGGACCATGGTCAATAAATCCCGCTACTCGTATCAACCGACACACTCTTTAGAGAGTAAAATGCGTTTCCAACCTCATTCAGACTATTAGTATAGACGCTGCCACCATCATCCTCAAATCCAAATTCACAAATTCACGCACGTTCGCAAGAAATTTCATCATCCTAGCTAGCCGTCAACACCATATCGTACTATAAAAATATAAAAATAAGAACATGTCCAATCAATTCCTAGCAAACTCCTCCTCTCTCCGTCATCGAACAACAACCAACAACTACAGCTGCAACAACAACAATAGCAATAACGTCAGCATTCGCACCATTTGTAAAATCGTCTTGTGCTGCAGTCTCTGCAGTAGCTATAATAATAGTGATAGCAGCAACACAGCAATGGCATTCTCAGCAATTCGTCACTCCGTATTGTTGATGCCTCGACCAAGAACATTCGTTGCATCATCATCATCATCATCATCATCGCCAGCATTCCTCTCCCAATTATTTTCAACTACTACTGCTACTACTAGTAGTACTACTACCACGTCAACCTCCTCCTCATCAACCTCATCATCCACCAACAATAATGCAATAAACAACAACCACAATCATAGTACAAATAATAATAATAACAACAATCAACACAAGGATCGATCGGAGATACTCCGATCCAATTCCAAATTATCATTGGCGCCCATGATGGAATATACCGACCGTCATTTCCGTCACGTGGTACGGCTCCTATCGGATAAGACCTTATTGTATACGGAAATGGTGGCGGCGAATGCGATTGCTCATGAGAGGGATGCTGCCATTTCTTCTTCCGTGATGGATGATACTGGTGGCAATGATGCTGGTGGTGGTGAAGAAAAATCATTGCTAGCCGGTGCAGACAATGGAAATTTTGATCCCACCTACCTCTTGCGGTTTTTAGGCCAAGGCGCCAATCCCGAAGGGCCATCCGTATTACAACTTGGGGGATCGGAACCCGATCAATTATTCCTCGCTGCAAAAACTGTGTATGAATTCAATCAATTGCAAACAATGCAACAGCAACAGCAATCTCAACAATCTCAACAATCTCAAAAGCCAATCTACTGCAACTACACCGCCCTCAACCTAAACTGCGGATGCCCCTCCCCCAAAGTCGCCGGAAAAGGCTGCTTCGGCGCCGCCCTCATGCAAGACCCCCACCTCGTCCGCCGCCTCACCACCTCCCTCCACCGCGGAACCGAACGCACCATGCCCATCACCGTCAAATGCCGCATCGGCACCGACGAAGGATACAAATTCACCCAAAAAGAATACGCATCCTCCGTATCGCAAGAGGAGGAATATGCCAAATTGAAACAATTTATCGAAATCGTCGCTTCCGATGGAATCGTTACCGATTTTCAAATACATGCGCGTATTGCCGTGTTGAATAAGAATTTTAGTCCGGCGGACAATCGGAAGGTTCCTCCGTTGAGATATCATCATGTGAGGCGATTGGCGAGGGAGTTTCCGGAATTGAATATATCGTTGAATGGGGGGGTGGAGACGCTGAGTGGGGTGAAGAGGGAGTTGGAGGAGTGTGAGGAGTTGGAGGGGGTTATGGTTGGGAGGGGATGGGTTTCGAATCCTTGGGCGTTTGCCATGGCGGATGAGGTTCTTTATGCAAAAGAGGAGGATGGTGGTGTTGTTGGTGGTAGTGAGCAGTTTTTGGTGAGACCCAAGAATAGGATGGAAGTGTTACAAGCCTACGGTCATCATGCGGACTATGAAGAGCAACAATGGGATCCCGTCAAAATACGTCGATTTCTAATCAAGGCAGTATCCCATATATTTGCTGGAGAGCAGAATGCCAAGAGATATAGAATTGCGTTAGATGATATTGCGGGATTGCCCAAGAAGATGATCAAGGATCCGGAATTGTTTGCACAGCAGCCTTCATTGTCGGAACTTATTATGAATGCGGCAACAACTCATCTTAGTGAGGATGTACTTTATCGTACTCCCAAAGAGAGTTATGAGAAATTGCTTTGGGAGGAGGAAGAAGCGGAAAGAAAAAGGACTGTGGTGGATACGGTTGTGTTTGGGGGGAGTGCTAAATCAAATACAAATACTTATGATGGAGATAATGACAAAAAGAGCGTAATTCAAGAATGGCAACAGACTAGAAAGGAAGATGAGCTGAGGAATGAGGAGGAGGGAGATATAATTGCTGATGGGAAGTAACAACATGAAAACTTTCTTGACTGGATCAATGTTCAGACGTTTAATGATTCATCCCAAAGGATTATGATGGTACCTACTAGGAATTTTCTAAGAATTGAATAAAATGTAAATTTTTGCTCACTCATAATAATTATGCGCACTGTATTGAAAAAGCATTTTTAAAATTATGTTTGACTACCTATTGTTCATAGAAACTCTTTATTCCTTGAGTGATTGGGCTGGTTGAAGGGATGTTACTAAACAACTGACTATTTCTTTTATATTTTGTGTCCTTTAGTTTACTTTCTAAGTAATAGGCTTCCTAGTCCTAGGCAAACTTTGCAAAGGACCCGTGTCAAATCTTACGCATCCACACATAGTGCGGAATTGTGTTAGTGACA
>JALLAR010002429.1:0-13986 GCA_036939335.1 Conticribra guillardii
CATCATCTGGATCATATCTTTTCTGCGATGCATACGCCAGCCGAACTCTCGATACTTATTATTATTAAAAAACCCGTGACACGGACTGAGGGTTGCCTTCAATACAACATCATAAAGCGGTCGATAGGAACCATGACAAAAAAGAATAAGCAAAAGCACCAGCAGCACAAAAAGCCGCAGCAACAATCTCCACAAGCGGAAGCGTCAGCCCTAGTAGTATCCAGCGGCAAAAAAAGACGAAGGCCCCAATCTCAAGCATCATGCCATGACGGAGGACACGGCAATAACATTATCCATAGTAAATCAAATGACACACCAGTCAAGCCACGCGCAACATCCAATCATGCCCCCACCGTCAAGCCAACTTCAACGATGGCACAAACAACAAATAATGATAATCGCAGTACTAGCAGTAGTAACGACATTACATCCCATGCAATTCAATGGCTGCAATCTCGAAAAAAATCGGTACCATCAACGTTACTCGGCACATCATATCCATTCCCATTGACGGACATGGATCAAATTCTGAATGCGCTGCCCGACCTACGTGAGCGAGAACGTCGTGCATTGCAACGACATGTGGAAAAATGCATCAAGAGGGATGCAACTAATGATTGTGATGGTGCTGCTACGAAAACAGCGGAGCTAGATGGAAGCGATGGCGAATATTATGACAATGACGACGATGATGATAACGGCAGCAACAGTGGCAATTCGACCGTTCAATTGCCAAAGATTGAAGGAGGGACATGGCCATCGCACGTGGATTTCTCGAATAATTATCGTTGGGATGACAATCGTGTGCCGGCCGAAATAAAAAACAAATATGTATCCGCAACAATGGCAACCAGCACGAAAAAGAATAATTACAACAAAAACTGTCAAACAAGCAACCAAACGAAACAATCAAAACTACTGCGTTCCTCCCGCCCAAGCAAAAAGGTGTACATTAAAAAAATCACCGATCCCCACCATCCAGCCCATGGAGAATTTGGCCTCTACTGCGCCCTTCCCTCCGGATTGCCACCCGGTGCATGGATATTAGATTACGTAGGCCACATTACTTTGGGCGAACATCAGGATAAATCCAGCGACTATGTGTCTGATTTTGGAGAAGCGTCCGAGTTGGCATGCGATGCCAACACCTATGGCAATGAGGCTCGATTTTTAAACGATTTTCGTAATACGGGATGTTATCCCAATGTGGAGTTCAATACGAGAAGGGATAGCAATGGCGAGTTACGGCAGGGGGTGTTTGTTAAGAATAAAAAGGATGCCAAAACAATTCCTATTGCTGATGGCGGTGGTGGTAGTACTACTGCAAAAAGTGGTAACAAGAAAGGTGGCACGCAGGGAGAGTTTGAGGGAATTAAGCAGCATGAGGAATTGTTGGTTTCGTATGGGAAGAGTTATTGGAGGAGTCGGGTGGGGAATCTTACGGATTTTGTTTGGAGGTTGCCGGGACAGCCTCCTGTGGCTAATAGATCATCCATGGCGGAAAGCGAGTTAGGTCGTGGGATCAATGAACAGGAATAAAATCAATTAAATGATGAAGATAAAAAAACGATTTCTTGTTGAGACGGTCAACGTTAGGGATCAGAAATCAATAAAAACTAGTGGAAACATGCTAAAAATGACACTCAAACCGTCGACAGATCAAACTGTCAGAAATCCCCCCATTCCTTCCTGCGAGTTATGACTACCATTTGAGCAAGTCCGAAATGCAATCGAAGCGATGCACCCTCAATACTTATACAACAACACTCAAATCGTCATGATAAATCCGACTACCCATAATGAAAAACGAATCAAATGACACAAGTACTGCGTCAAAGTCACACGGAAGACTGTCACTTCAAGGAGAAAAACTCTTGAATGGATTCCACGCTGCTCGACCAAGTTTCAGAGTCCCGCCTCTTCCTCGCATCCGCAATAAAACGGTGATGACAAAGCTGAATGCACCCAACAAAAACGCGGAGGACTCTCACGGCAATGGTGCCACCGCCACTCCCAAAAATTCCAAACAAAAGAAGGGTCTACATCTGAAAGTAAATCCCAAAGATGCAGTTTTAAAAGAAAGAGGTAGAATTGAAGTCATTAAAGGGTTAATCGACTCCAAAGATTATAATGGAGCTCTAAAGAATCTCATGTCTGATACTGATGCAGATTTTCATTACTTTAACCGAGTCAAAAACTCGATGATGGGCGAACAGCATGCCAACGCGTTTTTAAGGTCACATGGACAGAGGAGGGAAAACAATACTAGTTATAAGAAGCCCGGGACGATGGACGAAGAAGAAGCTCCAAGAATTTGCTACTGGGTTGGAATCAACGATAGAGGAAACCCATTGCGTTGCCATAATAAATGCCTAGACCATCCGCACGAAAGAATATCAAATAACTTGGGAGTGGAATTGTCCAAACCTCTAGATTTGTGCGTGTATCACGTGCGCTATTGTGTCAATACTCCAAATCATGTGGATAAACCCATGAAAATATGTGTTCCAAATGAGCTTGCCTTATGTAATGAATGTTATGCGTTGAGGAATGGGCATGCGCCTAAATTATTAGCGAGAATTCCGGGAACAAAGAGAAAGCGATGGCCGTAGCTCGAGGACTGCCGCCGAGCGCCTTGTGCGCGGCTTTGGTCTGATTTGATTTTTGCTACATACTGAAAGGCTAGTGATCAGCCATTGCCCCATGTTTCAAAATTTCATTTTTTTATCGCCATCCACACGAACATAATAATCAAAAGTTTCCACCATGGCGACTGTCGAAGTTTTCCGTGAAATGACGCCGTTCGCCGACATTCACAACTCCGTTGAAGATGCGGATGTGTTAGATGGTCTACCTGTCATGTCCAAGTCTGAGCTAAAGAGAGTTGCCCTGGAGCATGGTGGGTACCACACTCCATCTCTAAATGATACGCTCTACCTTCACTTCAAGGGCTACCGGCGCATCGAAAATCTAGAGGAATATTCCGGGCTAAAATCAATATGGCTTCATTCAAATGGATTTGGGAAAATCGAAAACATTAGCCATCTGCAGGATTTGCGTTGCCTTTTCTTGCAAAGAAATGCGTTGACCAAGATCGAAGATCTAAATGGTTTGACATCACTTGTCCAGCTCGATCTGAGCGAGAACAACATTCAATTCATAGAAGGACTGTCGCATTTAAAGCAGCTTACCACTATCAATCTTTCGAAGAATGCACTGAAAGATTCCAATAGCATTGATCATCTCAAGGAATGCAAGGAATTGGCGTCCATCGACCTTAGTAAAAACCAGCTCTGTGGCGAAGCTGTTCTTGACTGCCTAACGGCAGTTCCAAAATTGGCATCGCTCAATATGGTTGGCAATCCTGTCGTTTCGAAGGTAGCATGCTTTAGAAAGAAAATGATTGTTGGGTCCAAGACGCTGCGATATCTTGATAGGCCTGTGTTTGACACTGAGAGAGCTACATCAGAAGCATGGGCAGAAGGCGGACTCGACGCCGAGCGAGAGGCGAAGGAAAAAATGCAGCAGATAAAAAAGGATAAAGAACGGAAAGCTATTGAGGTATGATTTATTTTCGTGTGACTTATATTGTGACTACATATCATTACTGCGCTCAATTTTTCGAATTCTTTTGCGTAAATAATAATGGTGCAATACTAGGACTTCCGAGCATGGCAAGAAACTGTTCGCCATACTGATCCCGCGCCCCGATATGAGGTTGGAGGATTGGAAGTGAATTCTTCAGAAAATAACCCTCCATCTATTGCTTGGCAAGCCAATGCAATTCCCTGCAAGAAAATTTGTCCAATATCTGATGAGAGTCAACTGCCAAGCAGTGTGCTATCCAGTATTAAGGAGAGTTCCAATGCAATGCATATGAAAACAAAAGCGGACTTAATGGCACTTAATTCTGAGAACTCAGTGAGATCAGACGTTGGCCCTTGTTTTGAGGAAACTGAGAAGGAAACAAACAGCAGTTTTCTGGCGCAAAATATCTTGGAAGAGAGCAACAGCATTGTGAATGGCCACGCAAAGAAAGTTACTTTTCAAGAGCCAGTAGTTGACAACGTATGCAAAGAAACACGTGCAGACAACTCAGAGAAAAAATGTAGCAATGATTCCAATGTTCAAACTTTTATCACATATAACAAAGGAGACACCATAAGTAGAGATACTACTAGTGATGATGAAACAATTACAGATGTAACACAAGATGACGCAGAAATTGTACGAAATGCACGTATTCAAGAGTCCATTACGATAATGAAATCTAATGCGCAATATAACGCCAAACAAATGAGTGAAATATCGGGTTGGACACAGGAAATGGATGAAAAGCTTCTGACTCTTTCTTCAGATTGCCAGTATGATTTTGATTTCATCGCAGTATCAATGGCGAACAATTTCAGTAGCGATATTATTGAGTTTGACAAGGATGTATGCCATAGACGTTGGTGTCTTCTGGATTTGGCGGAGGAAAACGATAGCCCAGAAGATTTTGTATTTCCGAGCGCAGAAAAATGTATTGCTTCCTTTGCCAATGTTACTAATGTTAATACTGGGAAGAGAAAATCGTTTGACGAACTTCGTATGGACTCGAAAGTTTCTGCAGTGTTGCCGGAAGATCTTCCTAGTACAGAAACATGGATTTTGAAAGAAGAAGTAGACGACGAAAAAGAAACCCCTCGCATTATTGATCGAGGTGATCTTTGGGAGATGTTAGAGGTATCGTCGATAGTACCAACAGTTGAAGTGGCGAACTCTCTTCATATGCCAGAAACTGACGTGTTAGTAGGTGAATCTGCATTTGATGAGTTGGACTAAATTTTCAACCTACCTGATTGGTGAATTATTATGCGAATTGATAATAATATTTGAGCCTTGTTTTGCACAATAAGATTATTTAATTAATAAAGTAGTTCAATTTTGCATTTACTTCTATTAACTATGTTATGTATCTGCTGCAAATCTTACAACTGTTCGTACAATCATCACCCCAATCATGCATTATGACGTTCATTGGAACTATGAGCACTTCAATCCATTGAGATCTTTGATACACCAGCACTGATGGCCTTACAAAGATGGAGTAGACTAATTCCCTGAGATCCCCACATGACCATCAGCCATGAATGTAAAAGAGTATTCACGCCCGCAAGCGACATGCCAGAATATTGGACAAGAAGAGGATACATAGGGAGCAAAGGAGCATTTCCAATGAATCCAATGTAATACATGACGCGGTAAAACTGGTGGACAAAATCAATAGGAGAAGCCTTGGGGCTCCTTGTCTTCAAAGTCGTTGATGTAGACGGCCACTTTCTCAGCCCTAACGCCAAAATGCAATATATCGTTGAAGGAAATTGTGTAATTCCGGCGATAAATATATCACAAGCCGGGCGCTTGAAACTCATGTATCCCAATGCACAGGCTGCAGTCATATACAAACCATACAGAGGCCAAAACCACCATGGACCCGACGGCATTGCCCCCTGAACGCCAAAAACTCCTTGGACCTCCCTACCAATCAATCCCATGTAGGAACTTGCAAATGCTACATTACCCACACAGACTATCCAAAATAACCGAAATCGAGTCGTGTTCAGAGAGTCGATAGAGGTAAAATGCTGATGAGCCCATGCTCCAGCCAAAGTCGAAACGGCATAGCAAATCAATAAGGAGGCGCTATACAAACGTAATCGAAGTGACGCCTTATTCTTTTTCGGGCATCCGTCCGAAGCTCGGGCCGTTAGACACTTGAACGCTAGAAAGGACATGACTGCCGTGAGAATATAATCTGTACCGTATGTCCATGCAGTGTTATCAAATTTTGAATGTTCGTTGTCGTATTTGTATCCAGCGGGGATGTATGTCTTTAATGCTGCGGATGATACTCCAGGAATGTTGAAGGGAAACCAAAAGGAAAATTCGAGAAGTGATACACTCATGATGATTACGAGGATTAAGGACTTCAAGGAAGATGCAACATTGTTCATGCTTTGGCTGTCTTGCCTGCCCACCATACTTCCTTTTGACGTAGACTCCTCGCTCACATCAGTACACAAACGTTCCATATGGGAAACATTTGCACTGGATTGACACATGATGAAAAAATTATGAGTAGAGCAGCAGCTAAGATCGTTTACGAAGTCTGTAGATTGGGTAATTTTTTTGAGAGTGGGTGTGACCTTATCGCTTTTGTTGAAACCGGCAGTAGTTATTGTTTCAGACTCTGTTGATCGAAGGACAATTTTCATTGTGGTATTATTGATAATGAAGCCGGAGTGGAACAATAATAAGAAAAAGAAAGGATTTCAAATGGTCAATATCAACATTCAAAACTAATATGATAACATTAATTCGATCGCCAGAATCAACCAGAATAAAGTCCCGCTAATACCCAGCACACGAGATAGAAAGGAATTCACGCAACGTTGGCGTCGTCGAAACGATGTCATTGACGCCTCGTGCAAACGCCGCACCATTGTCCGACCGACCGGGATCACTCCCGCTAACATCCGTCGCCAGCCGATCGATGACGCGACGCGAACGCTGGATTTTTATGTCATATGTCATGTGCACATTTCTCTCTCTCCATCACAACCCTTGCAGATGATGATGCTATTATTTCCTTCCAGCGTCGTACCGCCGCCAATGAGTGCTCTTACCGTATCGTGATTAATTTGTTTCGGCAATTATCTCTGTTATTTTTATGTCTTTTTACAGTGCATGTTTTTGTTTCCCAACGTCGGTCGACCCACTCCTCGCCATTTTCTTTTGGATGGTGTCTGTGTCCGGGACCGGCGACGACGTATGTACGTACACGTGTTCCTTTTGTGTACAGGATGTAGTTGAACATCTTTCAACTACCAGTACATGACGTACTCACAATACGGGAGGCCGACTCATTTTCCTCCCGACACTTCTTGTGCCGACGTGGCTATTTTTTTTGCAAAATTTTTTGACACCATCATTCAGCGAGAGCGAATAATATGATGTCATGATTGATGATCTTTGATCGATGATACCATAGAATGTTGTCATGATTGATGATGGACCCCATCTCACGGTACGCGGCTCATAACCTATTGCACGAATTTTCTGCCACAGCGACCGTAGGTATGTACATATGTCACGTCAACAAAGCAAGGAGGAAAAGTATTTTGGAGACAAAAATGAAGCGCAAGCAAATAATATTGTTCAATAAAAACATAAAAACCACTAAAATGAATTGTTTACAGTGTGGCCAATGGGTTTGATCCTGTTTGATGTATTTTCCTGTAATTTTTTTAAATTGTCATTTTTTACTAGGTGCAAAGAGGTGCAAAGCCTAGCTTTTAATAAGACATTAATTACTTTTTGCTAGGTTGTGCCGTGGTGACATTTGATGTTCCTCGAGCGCTGCGGCGGGAATGTGCCGTGAGATGGTCCATCATGTTCAGCCGTTTTTTTTCCCATTTTCCCGCAAGAAAAAGTCATAATCTTTTATCGCAAACAATAATGACACGCAATGTAAAGAAGATTAGCTAAAACAATAATACACCAGTGAGTTGGGTGCGGAAGTTGAGTTTCCAAATGAATAATATTATAATTGTTTCAGAAACTATGGTACCATTTTGCATGATGACATTAAAAAATATATTATACAAAATTTATAGATTTTTTTCCAACTTCCTACATTCTCCATCGCCTGTTTGCAAATTGATTCCCCAGTGAAGTTGAGTTAGAGGTATGCCCAATGTACATTCACATAAAGCAACAAACATAAAACTGCCACAAATAACTACGCTCGCTACCTCAATGCCGGATGCCCTCCATTTTTCCTATCCTCAATCATCAAATTAATAATACGAGTAACACTCTGGTTAGGTCCATACACTTGATTAATTTTCGCAATCGACGCTGATTCAGTGTCCCCCCCTTCCATAAGCTTCTCGATGCATTGCCAGACAACCCTTCGCCGATAATACTTTTGTTTTGTGAGTTTTTGATTCTTTTCTTCTGTTGTAAATTTTTCCGCTGGTTTGTTTCCATCAATACCAAATTTATATTCTTCCCATAGGGTTTCCAGTGACAACGGATTTTTGCTTAATAATGCAGTTCCTTGGGACTCTGCTTCATTCTTTGTGAGAGGATAAACCGTTTTCAGCCCCATGAGCCTTTGTTCTAGATGTCCCCCATTTTTTCCATCCATTACAATTTTATTGACAAGAAGACTAAAAGGAATGTCTCCATAAACCTCTCTGATCTTGCCAATGGCAGTCTCGGGAGTGTCGCCCCCGTCCACGAGCTTCTTGATGCATTTCCAAATCTTATTGCGTCTGTAATATTTTGTCTTGAAACCTCCCTCCAAGTTATTTCGTTCAAGTTTTGTGAATTTCTCGGCTGGTTTCCTCCCATCAATTCCCAAAATATATTCTTGCCAGAGTTTTTCCAGGCTTCTCGGGTGCGAGCACAATGTGGCGGGTCTGTTTACGATTGCCGTTGAAATTTCTGAATTTTCCATGGTGCCAGCTGCTTTTGAAGCTGATGGTAGTTTTCGGGACGCTTTCTTTGGCATGTGATGGACCAAATTACGACTACTTTCTTTGACGTGTTTACTGAACGTCGAATCACAAAGCGAATCCACGCATGACAATTTCTTCTCCATTCGTTCCATTTGTTTTTGCATGAGTTTCATGTGTGCCTGAATATGTGTCATTGACATCATCGTTTTATTTAGCATGGCTTGAAGCCGAAGAATTGTGGACGCTGGGTCGGAAATCTGTTCTCGACGAGCCTCGGCTTCTGGCGAAACTGCGTCGTTTATTTTTCGTTTTTTGGGACTGATCTCCGGTGATTTATCATCGTGGTCGCTCATCTTTTACGGATCTGCTGTTTTTTTGTGCATGGAAGGTGGATGCTCTTGGGTGGGCGATGGGCGGTTGGTCGGCGCAGCTGAACGAAAGAATGATTGACATCGCAAAGAAAAAAACAGCAGCGTCGCAGCAGGCAGCAGGTTGCAGCTTGCAGCATGCAAAAAGGATCCAATTCGTTCGACAAAAGTCTGACCGTAGGAATTAGTAATAAATAATAAAAGTTTAGTACTGATTCAACGAATAATTTTATTTGACCCCCAACCATGTGGTTTCCTCCCACCACGACCGAATCCAGCGGCAATGCCAACAAAGAGGAAGTAAAATCAATCCCAGCTCCTCCAACACTTCATTTCTCGTCGCGCCGTTCACCTGTATATTGCACGCATGCTGCTGTGGCGACCTCTCAGCCGCTCGCGACATCCATCGGTAAATTAAAAATGATTCTGGTTGATTTTAATTTGTATTGTAGTGACCTCTTATGTTATTGCATTTTTCAATGTAATAATATTTATAATATAAATAAAAGAAGGTTTCCTTTTAGAGTTAGGTGTTTAATAGCAAAAACCTAACTCTAAAAGGAAACCTTCTTTTATTTATATTATAATTATATTATAAAATGATTCTGGTTGATTTTAATTTGTATTGTAATGACCTCTTATGTTGTTGCATTTTTCATTCATATTTATCATTATCCAGGTCTGCATGTTTTAAGAGGATTGAATGGAAATGCCGCCGATGCAAGCGTAGCTATTGCTGCAGCGCTAGCTGTACTGGAGCCATGTTCCACGGGGTGAGATATTGTTATTCAGGTTAATTCGTTTTGATTTCTTCTTCTTCTTTTCAAAACAATCTCACTCGTCTCACAAAATTATTGATCAACATTCTGTGGTTTTTATTTTGTTTTCTCAGATTGGGTGGTGACATGTTTGCATTATGGTATGATGGCGCGAACAAAAAAGTGGAAGCGGTCAATGGAAGTGGAAGATGTGCTTCTAATCTAAGCTTGGACTTCGTGAAAGAATTTTATTCTAAGAAGGCAAAGGATAATAACTTGACAATATCACAAATTGAATCCATGCACCAAACAGGAATTCATTCTGTAACAGTCCCTGGTGCAGCTCAAGGATGGGAAGATGTTCATGCAAAATATGGATCAGGTCGTCTCACCTTTTTACAAGTCTTGGAACCAGCAATACAATTAGCGCAGGAGGGATTTCCAGTTAGCATATTGACGGCCATGAGATGGAGTCAACAAATGGATTGCATTAAAAAATGGTATTCAGCCGAAGAAATCGAAAATGGATTAGTTGAAATGAGTGTGGATGGGAAAGGGACTGCTCCCAAACCTGGCCAATTGTTTAAAAATCCTCAAATTGCGAATGTGTTGACAAATTTGGGGGCATTTGGAGCCCAACGTGGTTTCTATCAATCATTTCCTGGCAAATCAATTGTGGAATGTATTCAAAAACACGGCGGAGTCATGAAAATGGAGGATTTGACGAATCATGCTGCGTCTACGTTTCCTGCGCCCATTAGCGTGAATTATCGTGGTATTAATGTGTGGGAAGTTCCGCCAAATGGACAGGGCATTGCTGGGCTGATTGCTTTGGAGGGCTTGAATGCATTAGAACAAAATGGTATTGTGACTTCATCTTCATTATCGACAGAAGACATGGGTAATTGCGATACTCCTCCTCATCCGCAGCAGTCGGCGGAGATGCTTCATGCTCAAATCGAAATGATGAGATTGGGTTTTGGTGATGCTAGGGCTCTTGTTTGTGATTCTGACTTTGCTTCGTCAAGAACTAAAAGTATTCCCAGTGGCGACCATAGTAGTGACAGCAACGATGGAAAATTGGATCCAAGTTCAACTGAATGGCTTCTCAACAAAGAGCGGATCTCCAAACGGGCTCTGAATTTGTTTGATGCCAAAAAGGCAGTAGTTCATGGGCAACCTTCCCCATCGAGTTGTACTGTAAGTTTTCAGGTGGTGGACGAGGATGGCAATGCCATGAGTTTTGTGAATAGGTATGTGTGGCGTTTCCTATCAATGTCTTTGTGATTGATTTCTGGTTGTGTTTTCTTTTAACTTTTCTCTAATGTGACATAATTGCTGTTGGTAACATAGCAACTTCATGGGATTCGGTACAGGTCTTACACCCCCAACGTGTGGTTTTACTCTTCAAAATCGAGGATCTGGTTTCTCCCTCGACGCAAATCATCCCAATGCTTTGGAAGCCGGAAAGCGTCCATATCATACCATTATTCCTGCCATGTTGACACATGCTGATACAGGTGATCTGTATGCTACATTAAGTAACATGGGTGGTTTCATGCAGCCCCAAGGTCATATGCAATTGACTGTTGGTTTATTGGCGAATGGATTGGATCCCCAGGTGAGGTTGAAACATATTTAATCTTTCAACTACCATGCCTATCGGCCCCATCTCATACGTGTTCGATTTCAATTGTTTCTTGTCAACTATCATATCCAAGACCACAATTGATGCACCTCGATTCTGTATCATCGAAGGGACTCAAAATGGAGTTGTTCTACTCGAAGATGGTTTTCACCCTGACATTATTTCTAAATTGCAAGAAATGGGGCACAAAATGAAATTTGGAGTGGCAGGGCATGAACGAGATGCATTTGGTAGAGCGCAAATCATCACTCGAAACAGGGAAACTGGTATATTGTGCGCGGGTTCGGATGGAAGGGCGGATGGCTGTGCGTTAGGATATTAGGTGGTCACCATCTGCTATGGCATCAATGACAGCTGCTATATCTTGATCTACTTACTACCTACGCGCAACTGCATTTTGCGTTCATATATCATAATCAGGTTCCTCAAAGAGGACTTGTGCTTAAATTTACTGATGACTTATGATAAACAAGAGTAGTTTGATAGTAACAGTGTTCACCATTTGAAAATGCCCGCTTAATATTGCGCCGGTAATATTTTCAAACATAACAAAATGTGTAAGTCTTCGGGTGGCTTTGCCAAACAATCACAGTCCAAAAAAAATGCGCCATGTAAAACAATGTTACAATAACATATCCTCCTAATTCAACCAAGCGCAGGAGTTTGGCTGACTTTTCCAAGATGATTGGCATATATGCGAACCCTATGGTTGTACTGTTGTTCATAGTATGCTCGAGTTCCCGGTTTATAATCAAGGTAGCATTGAATAGCATGGCCGTGCTCGTCCAGAGTTCGCACTTCATGTTTGATCATGATGCAACAATCAACTCCACTCATTCCTGCATGATCGTACGTAGAAATAAAACAAAGTTTGTTACCATTTGATAATAGATTGCACTAATAGAAAAAATCAGCCGAATGGTTAGTTTTCACTTCTAACTCACCTGAGCAGTCCCAGGGACCGAGTTCATGCACTCCTTTATGGAGAAGCTCTCTCTTCGTCTTGAGTTCCTTCGCAAGCTTATTTTTGCCGTCAGAGGTGCTTTCAGCATTTGGATCAAAGTTACCTCCGCATATGGGCCTGAGAAGTTTCATCGTGATTTTAATGCCCATGTTAAGAACATGATAATACAATGGCACATGAGTTTTCTGTCACGACTTATTTGTATTACTCACCTATTATCAACACCAGCCAAATGGTCTTCCAAAGTCGCCCCTGTAATTTGAACTGGTTCTTTGGTGTCAGGGTCAACTTCCACCAATGGAATGTTCTTATCTTCATCCGGAGTAACCTGAAGGGGAAAACGACATAAGGTGAGTATACGCACAAGCAAAATAAAAATCATCGGTAGAATGCGCATGTTTTGTTTATGCGGGCACTTACTGGCTCCTCGGCACTCATCCACGGAAAATCATATTTGATCAAGCCATCTCCATTACGACCTGCGGCCCAGCCATTGCTCCAAATTGGGATTGCAACTGCGTTGTACCACTTCATCTCGTTGTTTCTTTTATCAATGATGACACTGCGAATGGTCGTATGGACACCCGTGTTGAGGGTCATAATGTCGTTATCGATGAGCTCTTTGCACGCTACCGCACTCATTGACTTGCATTCGGGCCATCTGTATTTCGCTATTTTCATTTGCTGTTTCGTGTAGAAACACACACCAAAAAAGTGAGCGCATTTTTCAATTAGTAAGGCATAAAGTCATCAGTGGATGAAGAAAACACCTGTAATGCATATACAACAAATGTGGTAGTTTGAGACTCACCCTATCGTTTTCAGCTTCGGCCATTTGTCCCTAGTAACATTCAATCAAGGCCGATATAGAAACACAAGCGAAAAAAATAGTTTTGCGGGTTGAGTTCGTGTGTTTCGAAGCGTTCCAATTTGAATTGTATCTGTTGTGACAAAACATTGAAAAGATTACTGCCTTACCGAACGCTCGAATTCCATGTCGCCATCGTCTACGAACAATCGCCGTTGAACCTCCCCAGGCTCCCCGATCCTTGCAATAGCAATGGGGAAAAGAGTCGATGCTGCGAAGAAGCATAAAGTGCGAGCGAAATTCATTCTTCTATAATATTACTGTTACCGGCAATAAGTTTGTCTTATGCCAATTGTTTCTGTGTGTTATCGGAATGCTTGTTGCTCGTTCTATCCTGAGCCGTTATTGCCTTATGCTCGCATTTAATGAGATTTTTAAATGTGGGAATGAGTAAGTTGTTGTCCCTACACAACATCATCATCATCATCATGCTTCGGTACGATACGATGATGTTGTAGTAGTAGTAGATAGATGATAGTAGATGATACAACAACATCATCATCATAGTGACATATCGTATGTAATGACCAGACCACATGATGATGTTGTTATGAAAGACCAAAGTCTAGTCATAGAGATAAATAAATTTAATTGAATTACTGATTCCTTCGTTGAATAAGATAAGATCTCTAGATAGGAGAACTTTCTGTAGTACAATAGTCATGAGTTGTGGCATTAAGCGACGTTTCATATTAGTATTGTTTATGACCGATAACAACGACACCAAGCTCTCTAGAGAGAGCTCTCTATCTCTAGTATCTAGAGATGTAGAGAAAGAGAATCACACATAATTTTTTTAGCATTGAAGAAAGTAATAATTAACTCATTTTGTTAAAGGTGGCTATATATAGCCACCTTTAACCAAAGGTGGCT
>JALLAR010002436.1:0-11228 GCA_036939335.1 Conticribra guillardii
TGTCAATAATGTCAATAATGTCAATAATGTCAATAATGTCAATAATGTCAATGGTATCAGTGGTATCAGTGGTATCAGTGGTATCAGCTATCTGGAAAATCCAAAACGTTACTAATTTTCATCCGTGATGGAAATTTTTGCAAACTATTATGATACTCCCCCCATGCATAATTTATTATTATGTTCTTGCGATCTTAAATGTACTGTAATGGGCATAAGTTATTATTTCCACGGTCTCCTTTTTTCAACGAAAATTGATTTGGTGCTATTTTAGTCAAATTTTGTATCGACATAGGGACAAAACCACCTGAATGACTTGGCAAAAAACAGTCACAGTTTCCATAATGATTAGGAGAACAGGTTTCTCATTGTGAAAATCAACTTGAATATCACCCTTCTCGCCATCATCATTTCCAATTCCATTCAAGAAATTATGGAACATGGAACTGATTGGAATTCCGTGTGACTGAGATGAACAGACAACCACCGCGTGCATCCAATTGGAGCAGCGGTGGGAATGGCCGAACCACCGCGTGCATCCAATTGGAGCAGCGGTAGGGATCCCAAAACGAAACAACAAAAGATCGACAAGAAGACAAAAACAACAACTAAGAAGAAGAGTAACAAGAACAAGGAGAAAGAAGCGCCAAAGAAGAAGAGGACCAATAAAAAGTGACACCTCAAAGAGAATGCTTTAGAATTACAAGAAAAAGCAAATAAATGGCAAAATAATCAAGATAAAAAAATGTCTTTCAGCAAGTTTTGTAAAGACAATTTTGTTCCGTGAACTGTATTTACGGACTTCCTAAAGCGCAATGAGGGACGTACTCGTGTGGTCAAACCAAAAAAAGCAACAGGTAGACCAACAAGATTTAGACTATTGCTTGCATCTCTGGCCAACAATGTAGGAAGCATCAAGAAATTGGACACCACCGATATGGATGCTGTTATGAGAATCTGGAACAGAGACCAGAAATCCATGGAATTAGAGACAACTACCATAAACAATTGCAATAGAAGAAAAAAGTGGAGTTATTTGTGCAACACGATTACAGATGAAAACATTGATCCAAAAGGTGGTCTAACTCCATTTCTGGAAATGTTCAGGAATAAACACAAAGCAAACTCAATCCGATTTTTGCATATCCTGTTTTGGGACAAAAAACATTGGCAATATATTCATGTCGACATAAATAAGATGGCTATGACATTGTACGATTCGGCCAATCAAGCAAGCTTGTCTTGGACTACAAGAGGCAATCAACCTGATCACAAGCAAAACATCTTGGGCAGAATAAAGGGTCACATTCAAGATTGGGCAAACAAGGATGCATCGCAAAAAGTATTCACCACAAATATAGAGGATGCTCCATTGCAAAGTGACACACTCAGCTGTGGATATTTTTCATTGCTTTTATGGACTGTATTCGTAAAAAAATCCAATTGAAAAAATAATCTCATCACAGGATATCACAAATTATGCATGGTGTATACAAAAGGAATTGGAGGAGTCGCGTGTCCAGAGAGACAGAGAAGACGATGTCCAGATAGTGGATGAAGGAGAGGAAATAGACTCGGACAGAGAAGACGATGTCCAGAGAGTGGATGAAGAAGAGAAGGCGGATCAGCTAGAAAGCAGTGTTAGGGAATCAGTGGTGTCTGAATTGCCCCTTCAGGACCCACTTGATTGTAACAACACTGACAACTTTGGAAGCATGGATGAGGGTAGCAATGACTATGACTATGATGCCACAACTACTGATGTTGCTATGGATGCAGCATCGTCACTTGCTTCTACATGCATTCCAGATACTGTTGATTTTGAAGACCTACAGAATATTGAGCGCTCGTTGGATGCTGAGCTTGGTGGTTGGGAATCAATTTCATCTGGAAATAATCTTGAGCCTGAAGTAGAGGATGTGGTTCAGGGTGATCTTGTGTGAATACTTATACAAATACCTTGCCACTAGTGCCATGTTTCAACAATTCTGTGCAGGATGCGGATGAAATAGGGCAGATAGCTGGAGAGTCTGATAGTTTTGTCAGCTCCAATGATGGAAACATTAAGGATTGCCAGGAAAATACAAGAAAGAGATATAAACAAAATAAAGAACATAAGAAGGTAGGGCCAACTCATAATGAAACCAAGGAACACAAACGGAAGGAGATATATTCTGAATTGCCAAAACCTACAGAGGGATATAACAAACAAAAAATGTTCAAGGAGGCAGCTTTTAAATACGAGATGTGGAGAATTGAGCAACTATCTGCAGCAAGAGCCAGTAATGCACCACCACTTTTGGAGGTTGGTTATGATGATGCAATTAAGTGGGCAGCTAGTATGAAGGAGCTTTCAAATCTTCCACTGAGGAGTGGGGTGACTAACGAAGTGTCAAGATACTTGAATACCCACTTGCATGGATATATAACACAGACGGAAGAGATGGAAAATATTGCTGCCAAGCAAGTTTTGTTTGACGATTCACCATTGCCCACCGGCAAGCAAGCATCGTTCATTGATTTATCTGGTGAATTGCCTGACACCAAGCCAACAGCAACAAAAGGAGTATCTCACTTGCCCGCTTTGTCTGTCGAATTGCCACCGCCCACTGGCAAACAAGCATCATTCGTTGATTTGTCCGGTGAATCACCTGACGCCAAGCCAGCAGCAATGAAACAAGTATATCACTAGCCCGCTTTGTCTGTTGAATCGCCACCGCCCGTTGCCACCAAGCAAGCATCGCCGCCCAAAGCTAAAGTTGCAACGACAAAACGACCCCTGGTCACTGATATTGCACCTCCAAAAGCAAAACCAGCGAAACAACCAGTTGCCACTGCCAAGTCGCTTGCTGACAAGCAAGCTTTGCTGCCAAAAGCCAAAGTTACAGCGACGGAACGACCGCTGGTCACTGATGTTGCACCTCCAAAAGCAAAACGAGCAAAATGAGCGGTTGCCACTGCCAAGTCTCTCCTCCTTTTGAAACTGATAAATTTCTGTTTATGAAAAGTATGCAAGACAGTTCACTCAGAAAAATCCTGTTTGATTTCAAATCAGGGCAATCGACTTTGAACTACTTTTATTATGCATCCAAAGAGGTAAAAATCTTTTCAATTTCACAAAAGAGAAGTGGAAAGTGGAAGACATTAGAAATATCTTGCTTGCTTAGATTTGCCACACTTGCCATCCAGCTCAGACATGCTGGTACAAGAAAAAACTCACAATTAAGTGTAGCTCATATCATCATACAGCTGTTCGGTGGAGATATTCTGGATGAGTTGGATCTAGATGAGTCCGATATTTCCTATCATGATGGCAATAAATTGAACTGCGCCCTTTCTAATTTGGAATACAAGAGTAAGTTAGAGTGCAAGAAAATCCTGTCATCACAACTTCCCCTTGTCCAAAACTAATTCCAACAATGATAAGCGAATGCGAAACCTTAAATAATCCCAATTTTGAGGCAAATTGTGTGGTTCTCGAGAGCTATTCTTTCACGACCAACCAGACGAAAATTACTAGAGTACTAACTCTACAATACGAAATAATAATAATAATAATACGCCGCGATGGAGACTTTCGGGTGTGAATAATAGTACTAATAATAATACGAGTGCGCACCGCGAAGGAGACGTGTGAATAATAATAATAATATGTAATACGAGTGCGCACCGCGATGACTTTCGGGTGTACGAGACTTTTGCGTGCGTGTCCTTAGATGTGAATGTTTCGAAGAAAATCCTTATATGTGGATCTTTCGCTAAGGATGTTTCGCTTCAAATGTTGGACAGATCTAGGCGTAGGAATCAGTATAAAACCAAAGTCTGCCAATACGGCAGACTTTGAATTTTGCGATAAAGTTGAATTTGAAAGTCTGCCAATACGGCAGNTAAAGTTGAATTTGAAAGTCTGCCAATACGGCAGACTTTCAAATTGTTGGGATATGTATTATTTCTTAGAGTATTTTTTTTCATTGACCATTGACCATTGATATCAAATAATAATAACAGCATAAGGTGTGATACAACATATTATATCAACGCATTGTACAACCAAATTAAGTGAGGGGGATATTTCCCCTTCAAGTCATTACCAATGCAATCATCACATCTTTGCAGGCCCCATCTGAGAATACCAATCGGGTTAAACGCTGTTAAACGGCGTTCGCATCTAAACCAAGCGATCGTCGTTCCCATTCTAGGGAACGTCTTCGAGTCCACGTGATTAGTCGACTTCGACTTCGAAGCAAAGTGACAAAGATATCATTCAAACAAGCCACTGCTGGTTTTTATTATCGGAGCTCGAAGCCATGAATTGAGAACAAGAAACAGAAAACAGAGTCACACAGATTAGGTGAGTGTATCAAATATTGAAATCAATACTTTTATTCCATTCGCAATGATCGTTTATATTTCATTACTACACAAATAATAACCCCACCAATTTCTCTTCCCATCAACAGCTATTATCCCAGCACTAATATGAGTAAAACATAACATCACACATCAATAATGATTTCTAAATTGTGTTGAATTATCCTCCACCCTAAATGTTTGAAAGCATCATAAACAGAAGTCACAATAACAATACGAGCATCCTCGTCGCCAATCATGTTTCAAGATAATGCTACAGCAATTCCACCTGGTATAGAATCAGAACCTCCACGACATCTCTCCAATGAATCATTAAGACCAACAGAACAGCAGACGCAGCAACAAACTTCTCATAGCTATGAGAAGCAAAGAAAACTAGCAACTCTCCTATATCTACTAACAACTTCCCTCCTATTTGCAGATCAAAATCTCCTCGCCCCAAACCTCTCCGCCATCGCAACAGAATTCAACTTTAATGATATTGAACGAGATACAAAACTTGGTGGGGATATTGCTATTGCATTTTTCATGGTAGGTGTTCCCGCTTCATTTCTCGTTGGATGTCTTGCGGATATAACAAACAAACGGAGCTTGTTGTTTCTATGGGTCATTTTGATTGGAGAGGGAGCATGCATGGCAACATATTGGGTTAAAACATACACACAATTATATTGGTGTCGAGCCTTGACGGGGTGCAGTGTGGGCGGTGCTTTGCCATTGATATATTCCGTCTTGGGCGATTATTATGAACCAAAGGAGAGGGGATGGGTGAGCGGGGCGATTAGTATGGGTTGTGGAATTGGTATATCACTAGGGCAGGGATTTGCGGGAATCTTGGGGCCAAGGTTTGGCTGGAGGATACCATTTTTGGTGGTGAGCTTCCCAGCTATGATTTGTGCATTGGGTGTGTGGATGTGTATCAGTGAAGTCGAGCGAGGGGCTGGAGAAAAGCGATTAATGAAGAAAAGCAGAGAGGATGATAAGGAAATTAGATTGACAAAAAGAGGAGGTGGTGAGGAAGAGTTGGAAATGCCGGGACGAATGGTTGGCGAAAGACTTGCGGGTTGCCAAAGCAATAATAGTGATGAAGAAGGAATATTGAACGATAATGAAAATGAAAATTCATGCAAATTACGAAGAGACTCAAATATAAAGAATATAGGGGATACAACAATACATGGGCATTATGTCCAGCTCAAGCACCACAACTCCGCGGACTCTACAACGGCGCAATCGCCCACAACTGGCACCGCCAGATGTTACATTGTAAAGTTCTATAAAAATACCATCCATCCGCATATTGAAACCACAAAAACACTCTTGCGGTGTCCTTCAGTAGTTTTAGCAATTTTCCAGGGCGCACCAGGGTGTGTACCGTGGGGTATTGTGAATACTTATTTGAATGATTATTTATCTTCGGATAGAGGCATGTCCGTTGAGGTAAGCGCTGTTATTTCAAGGACGATTCCCTTGGTTGTTTGAAGAACCAATTTGTAAACCTTTTTAATATTTCTTTACCATTTATATTTCATTGTTTTTTATCTCGTACTATTTGTTGTTTCAGGGAGCCACTCTCATCATTCTCATCTTTGGCCTCGGAAACTTTGTTGGTGTCACCCTTGGCGGTGTCGGAAGCACGTACCTTTACACAAACTATGGCCCAAGATATCCCTCACTTTTATCTGGAAGTGCTGCCATGGTTGGGTGCATTCCTATGTGGATGCTGTTAAATTACAATTTCAATTCCAGTAATGGTAACTTTGAGAATGACACACTTGCTGATAACAATTCAGACATCAGCAACACCACAACTGCATCCTTGGTAATCCTCTCGATCATATCATTTGTAGCTGGCATCATGTCAGGTGTTACTGGTCCAATTGTCAAATCTACCTTGCAAAATGTAACATTACCGCAAATGCGAGGACAGGCATTTGCCCTCCTCAATACATTCGATGATTTTGGGAGAGGCTTGGGACCAGCATTTGTAGCGCGTATGATTGAAAATTTTGGTGGGAGAAGAAAAGCCTTTAATGTTGGCATTGTCGGGTGGATACTGTGTGGAATTCTAAATAGTGTGTTATTTTGGACGGTAGAAAGGGATGAAGAAAAGGTAAGGTTGGGTGTTGAGGAGTTGGTAAGGTCAGAGGGGGGTGAAGGAGTTGAGGCAGATCAAGGCGATGTTGAAAGTGAAAACGAGAGGGAAATGTTCATAGAAGACACTTTAACTAATATTAATGCAGAGCATCCCTCTTCACTGCACGACTGGGGCGAGGCTGACGATGCGGCAAGATCGGAGGTTCCACCAATTCAATGATCCAATATATGTTGTTTGTATCCAGTAAATTATTTGCCATTACTATTATCATTGAAGTGTTCGAGATTGTTTAGAATGAAGAACTCATTCATGCTTTTTCTTATTGGAAGTGAAATTTTTCTGGTATCATGGCTTGCTTACTTTAAGCATATCAACATTGGACTTAGAATGATAAACATCCACCTAGTACATTAGTTTCCAGCAATTCCTTTTTCTATTTTTATATTCTGCTTTTATAAGTGCCAGAAGGCGCTTATACGGGCTACGTCTAGAGTGAAAACCGATCCTATCATGCATCAAACAATTAATTAAATTGATTAATTTTGGATTGATGCTGAGAGCCTTAGAAGATTTGATTGGTCACTTCTATTCAAGTTTAATTTAAACAAAATGTCATTTTTGTACTAGATGTAAAGCATACCATTTATTAAGAAATAAATTAAAACCACATCACTGTTTTGAAAGACTTTAAACTAATTGGTGTGGCATGTGTGAGTACAATAGCCAAGAGTAACTTTCAATGATTTTGTTACAAAAATGCCCCTTGTGCAGTTAAGTTTTGATGCGTGTCGCGAGTGGACATACGTATTTTCTTTGTAGAGTGGACGCTAATGGATTTTCCAATTACAAAAAAACAACACGCAATGCTCAGCATGCATTAGGGTTAGTCTCAAAGGCAACTCCTATCAAAAAGAATGCCCCCTTGATCCAAACAGAGATCATCATTTTGTGCATTCAACTTAACAAGATCCGATCAAAAGAAAATAGTGTGACATCATCATTTGGATATTAAACACAGGAACGATGAAAATTGTTGGAGAGGTCAATAATGACAAGGTGTTAGTCCAGCATTATTATAAGATGACACAAAAAATGACAGATGTTGGCTGTGATTCAAAAGATCTTACCTCAGCCTCAGTTTTTTAACACAAGGCATTCCAATGAGTGAATGGGTCCGTGTCTTTCATCATTCTCATACAGACATATACATTCATTGTCCTCAAGCATAAATCCAATAAGATGTTCTTCAAGATCATCTGCACCATGTACTGTATAGCAAAGCGTACCACAATTTCCATCATCGGAGTGTTCATCAGCATTGAGATAATGCCAATCAAAACCAATTTTTTAATTCGTATTTGCACACAATCTCTCTCCTATAAGTAATTGTGCTGATCCCAGTGGGGATGTTTTGGATTTCTTGAGGCATATCTGAGCAACCCGAATTCCAAAGGCAAAGGCAGATGTCAAAGATCTTTGGTATATCCATCACAGAGAGATCATTCTTTGCTTCGTTCAACTTAAGAAGTTCCAACTGAAAGCAAATGACAAGAAGGTGTTAGTCCATAATTATTAATATGACAAAAAACAAATGGCTGATGTTTGCAGTGATTCAAAAGATCTTACCCCGTATTTGTCTTAGTCGGGAATGTCCTGGACATGTCCTGTACTTGTCCCGGAAATGTCATATTCCCTGGATTTGGGCATGTACAGGACTTTTTTGGGGACACTGTCAGCGACTGGCCTGTTGAGTCCCATATCCTGGTCGTGTCCTTGTTTCTGAGTCATGAGTGGCACCTGACCACAGACCAATTTTTATCTAGCAAAATTTGTGTGACAAAATAAAATAATTTTCCTTCAAAGTTTTTTATTGAAAGTGAATATAATCATGGTTTGTGTGTCAACTGGAGCAAATTGTATGGTCTGAGTCACCAAAAAGTACGCACGTCCTCTTATGTCCCAGACATGTCCTGTCCCCACCCTGTGCCCTCTGGTGAGAGCACCACGGGGACAGCACTTGTCCCAGACATGTCCTCGAGGTATTTGTAACACTCATAATCACAAGTGGTAGTACCAGTACCAACCCAATTAATGGACCCGGGTGCTGCCTTGCGCTCAAACAGACATTGGCACCAAGCATTATCAATAATGTTAAATCCAATAATTTCCTTCCCAATCCCACCATTTTTCATTTTTGTGAAGTTCAACCAAGGCAAGTTTGACCACAATCTCTATCGGGGTATTTTGAATTTATGGGGACGAAAGCATAAAAATGATCCATACCATATGCATTTACATAATACCCCTGTCCTACAAGTGTGTGGATCTCAGGTTGCATATCTGTGACCTGCTGGGGAATATCGGGAGCACACGTGTCCGTCACTTGGACAAGGGGGGCGCCAAGGAGAATCTGATCAGAAGAATCGTGAAGATCAACACTGCAGATGTGGATCTGGGAGGCATCATCTCCATTCTTGATCGCGTATGTTATTGCGATGATGGCTTTGCCAGAGCTTGGTCTGATAAGGAAAGGGGCAACAAGAAGAATGTATTTGTTGAAATCATTTTGTGGGATGGAGCAAACAAGTCTGCGCTCGAGAAAAGAAAGACGAAGGAAATATTATATGAGAGAGGAGCGGCAATATATGCAATGGTGCATTAAATTATTATTCGAAATAGGCGATTGGCTTTTTTGCAGTTTTGCTCAATCAAGGATAGCCGAACTGGTTCAGATTGCATCCCACTATAATATTGCTGTTGTTGCATGGTTTTTTAGAGACTTATGCTTTTGCAGTTGAACAAAAAAGAATTTTATGACTACTACCTATATTTCATCCATTTTGTGAAGATTGATCGCTCAACAAGCCAGCCATTGCTCGTAACAAAATATAATAATTGATTACATTATGGTGGCTGGATTGGGTCTGATAGGTCTAATATACGATACCATTTTTCAATTGCAATGCACCAACTTTGAAGATCTGTAGCTCAATCAATATTCAGCCAATCTCTAATGATTGACACATCTTTCGAAAGAGAATCAAATTCTCTTTTGTATTACTATCAACAAAATTAAGTAGGAATTATTATTTGAAAAGTTATTGTGGTCGAAAGACGAGCATCCACAGTTTTTATGTGTAGAGGGTTTAAAATTGTCCGCCCATATCTTTTACACAACTGCTGGCATTTGCTTATCACCCTGCTCATTATTTGAACATTTTAAGTTTATTTTTGCTAGTTACAATTATCTAGAAGCAACACACCATATGCATTAACATCACTATAGTAATTGGAAAGTGCCAATGCTCTTGGAGGTTGTTAAATGTCATCCCGATGATTTATTGCAGCCTCACAACATACTACAGCCTTGTACCATTTTATATCATGTGAATCCATTGAGAATTGATGTTGTTGTACCAATTTCCATACTTGTAGACCTCTAGCTACATATATGGAAAAATCTCACCTGTCCAGGATATTCTTTGCGCATGGCCAAATCTTCTCCTGGGAGGTCATAAAACCATGTCCCAATGGTATACTTCAGCCTCATGATAACAGTTGCTATAACGTGAATTAGTTGATAATTGATGCTTCTTGCACCAATTTCCATAGCTAATTTTTTCCCGCCAGTGCCCCCCCATTTCAGAGAGGAGGCTCCAAGAGTGAAAAATGATGTGGCTACTTCAATTGTGGATGGACTAGTATTGTTCAAGATGATACCACACATGTCTACATCTGTATGGAAGCCTTACAACAATTTAAATCATGTGAAAGCATCAATTCACTTTTTTTCAATTGTGGACACTACCTGTGAAGGGTGTGAAAATTGACCATATTCATTGAAATTATGTGTGGCGAGGAAAGTTGGAAAGTGCCAATGCTCTGGGAGGTTGTTAAATGTCATCCCAATGATGTATTACAGCCTCATACCATTTAATTTCATTTGAATTAATTGATGCTGCCACACCTTTTTCAATTGTGGAGACTACCTGCAAAGGGTGTAAAAATGGATCATAATCATTGAAAATATGTGTGTTGAGGAAAATTAGAGAGTGACAATGCTCTGAGAGGTTATTAAATTTCGCCCCAATGATGCATTGCAGCCTCACAATATTTTATAGTATGTGAGTTAGTTGATAATTGATGTTGCTGTACCAATTTCCATACTTGTAGACCTCTAGCT
Organism: Conticribra guillardii; assembly: GCA_036939335.1. Classification (NCBI taxonomy): domain Eukaryota; phylum Bacillariophyta; class Thalassiosirophyceae; order Thalassiosirales; family Thalassiosiraceae; genus Conticribra; species Conticribra guillardii. Next base: position 10,653 of record JALLAR010002436.1, read on the forward strand.
GTGTATATGAAAAAACATTACCCCCTGCCAAGAATATTCTTTGTGCAGTGTCAAAAATAAGAGTGCCAATTCCCTGGGAGGTCATAAAACCATGTCCCAATGGTATGCTGCAGCATCATAACATTTTATATCATGTGGATCCATTGAGAATTGGTATTGGAGGTCAGGGTGTTTGGCATGCATCTCTTTTTGGTCTCAGACCATTGATTCAGACACTTCCCTGACTTGAAGAAAGAATGATTGCGCAATGTCAATTTCAATAGGAACCACCCAAATATTAAAGTTGGACACTTTAACTTTAACACCATGGTCTAAGCCAATGTTTGGTGTGTTTTAAATGGGTACTGTAGCCTCAGCACATGGTGTATTGTTGAGACTTTCATGTTTTGTGCACATGATTTTTGTGTGGATGGTGCAAATCAAGTGAGATATTTCAATGTAAATGCCATTTTCAATAGGAACCACCCAAATTAAGTTGGCCATTACTCCACCATGTGCATGGTCTAAGACCCATTCTACGCTCTTAAAATATGCGTAAAAAGATGCGTAAAATCGACGCGTAACACGATTCATCGA
>JALLAR010002440.1:0-10154 GCA_036939335.1 Conticribra guillardii
CGAGCGAGCTGTTTTTTAAAGGAGCTCAACCTTCTTCGAAGCTTGGATAATCGAAACAAGTTACTCCACAATCTAACGTAGACAATCCGTTCACATACAACGGAATAAATACTGATAAAATTATGTATTGTATCCCACGTTCAACGTTTTGGTCGAGAGCGAGCGAGAACGCCTCTTGGGTCCAATAGTACCAGTCGCCGAATGAAGCAAAGACCATCTTCTCTCGCGACTCTTTTTATTTCGCAGCTCTTCGATTTTGACAAGCGTTCGAGAAAGACCGGAAAAAACGCAAAAACCTTGCGGCTGTCATTTCCCCCGAATTGCAACGGCACGAAAGAGTCGTGTGGGCGCAAATCAAACCCCTAAAAAATAATGCAATCGTCCATCTCGGTACGTAGAAATAACGTAGGAACTGGTATTGCAATTCCGTCGGAGGAGGACCATGGCCTTGGATCCGTCCCCTCCCTCTCCCCCTGCCTGCTTGCTCACCGCTTTTTGCTGTCGTTCTTTCTCTCTCCCTCTACAGAAATACCGTATTACTAAGCGGGTTGGTGGTGGATCCTTTGGTGATATCTACCTTGGCGTCGGTGCGAATGGAGAAAAGGTGCGTCCGTCGGTCGTTCATGATGTGGACGATGGTGCTGGGGGCAAGCGGATGTTTGGCGCTGAGTCCTTCAATCGGGGGCCGTTGGATCGTGGCGATGGGAGTTACATCATGTATGATTGGTTAATATCTTTTGCTCATGAAGGGGAAAAGGGTGGACCAATCTGCCCCCCGCCTCGTTCTGCCAACCCCAAAATTTTTAGACTGCGCTTTGCTCACCCCAATTTTTTCTCCCCCAACTCGCGAATAGGTTGCCGTAAAATTCGAAAAGCATGGCGCCCGCTGCCCTCAGCTCCGCCACGAGTACAAAGTATACCGTGAGCTCCAAAATGCGCCCGGCTTTGCCAAGGTCCACTACTTTGGGACCCAAGACTCCTACAACCTCATGGTGATGGACCTCCTCGGACCCAGTTTGGAAGATCAATTCAACAAATGCGGCCGTCGCTTCTCCCTCAAAACCGTGCTCATGATCGCGGACCAAATGCTTGAGCGTGTGGAGCTCATGCACTCGCGCCATCTTATCCATCGTGATATTAAACCAGCCAACTTCGTGACGGACGGAGGACGGGGCAGCGGAAATTTCATTTATTGCATTGATTTCGGTCTGTCAAAGAGGTATCGACACCCTCGTACGCTTCAGCACATTCCCCAGCGCGAGGGGAGGTCACTCACGGGAACCCCCCGTTACGCTTCCATCAACAATCACTTGGGTGTGGAGCAGTCTCGCCGTGACGATCTCGAAAGTATCGGATACGTCCTCGTTTACTTCTTGAAGGGCGGTCTCCCCTGGCAGGGCCTCAAGGCTAAGTCGGCCACCAAAAAATACAAGCTCATCATGGAGAAAAAGCAGTCTATCACTATCCCTGCTCTCTGCCAAGGATGCCCCAGTCAGTTTGCTGAGTATTTGGCCTATTGCCGCAGTCTCAAGTTCGAGGCGAAACCCAACATTGCCTATCTTCGGGGAATGTTCCGCGATCTTTTCAGAAGTCAGGGATACACAAACAATAATTCCAGTCTCGATTGGGATTGGAATAGGGTCGACCCTGGTTCCGGATCTGGAAGTGATGGCAGGGCGGATAGAGCCCCAGCAGATGGGATGGGTGCTGGATATGGAGGTGACGTAGGTGTGGATGGTAAGGGTTATTAAAGTCTCTTCTTGTTTTGAAACAAATGAATAGTGAGTAGCGGGAGATGGAAAATGTCAAGCCGTGTTTTGGGGGTTTGTGTGTTCAGATTTTTTCATGAGAAGTCTATACTTCAGTGAGTCCAATTTACGTTTCAAATATAATGGTCTCGCCCTAGTAAAGGGTCTTCAATGATTCCCGCACCTTAAAACCTCAGTAGGATGGCTCGAAAACACTGGGTTTTGTATTTATAGCAGAAGCTGGCGTCCTGAATGATGTGTTGCATGGTTGCTAGTGATTGTAAAAAGTCAACCTTAGATGAAAATGTTGATGTCTGACTTATGCTCTGGTGTCCAATTTGTATTATTTTTAATCAAAATGATTTAGATTTACCTCATTGACTTTTAATGCTCGTCCTTGGTGTTTTTTATCCCGCAGGCCAATACCGGGGGCGTCGTTAAAAAATTGAATCACGTTAGTAAATGTCTAAGGTGTTAGGGGATCTTGACGCCATGATAAGCTAAATCCATTGGCAAATTATCTAGCGTTTTTGATCACTGGGGAGACACCAAGGTCTACTTTTTCTGAGCCATTCACTCATACCTGGCCAACACTTATGTGTTTACTCTGGCTGGCACCTCTTTGGGGCAAGTTGTATACATAACACGTGAAGAATCGACAGTATATTTGGGGGCTAATATGGGGCGTTGCTGTGTGTGTTTTTCAAGACACTGGGTTAAGACGATGTTACGGTGAAAAGCATCTCCATCTTTGTCATTCATGGAAGATTCTTTTTACCACGATTGATCAAATTTGGGTGAAATGTATTTATCATAATTCGTAGAATTCGGTGAAGTAATGAAGCACTGTACACGACTCTGTAGTACAGGGGCGATGCGATGCATCTAGCTGTCATTATATTTAAAATTCTTTCTCGTAAATACTATAATTGAATTGGGCAACGTGATTTTTATCAGAGACACCAAGTATGTCTCCACCAAGTCTAGTCGACACATTGGAACTACATTTTCAACCAACAAAAATGTTCCTTTGGAGTTCAATACTGATGTCTCGTTTTCATTTTTTAGTGCCTTCATAATTCTGCCAGATCTTAGATGCCATACTCTGAAACGGCAAGTCTACACTCACACCATTCAATACACTGCATTCAAAGTATTCGAATCCATTCTCATTGGCATATCCCCTGCCCTCCACTTCATCAACTTCCACCCGTGAATCTTCCACGATCACTTCGTCATCACGCAAATCAATTTTATTAGCCACGAGCAATACTTTTATCTCTTTTGCTGAATTATCTTTTTGGGCGGAGCGTACAGATTGAATCCATTTGGAGCAGTTTTGGAATGATCTTCGTGACGATACATCGTAAACGCAAACAATGAAGCTTGCTCCATCATAATATGCAGATTGCATACCTCTTTGGTTAAATATACTTTGTCCTGCCGTGTCAAAAATAAATAGGTCAACTGTGATATTGCTTCCTGCCAGGACCACTTCACCAACAGTCAAATCAACGCTAGTGGTCATATTATACTTCTTTGGGTAATTTTGACCGCTGGTGAGAAAACTCGTGATTAAAGATGTCTTTCCACACGACTCGTCGCCAACAACCACAACCTTGCCACGTAGTATTGTTATCGGAGAGAATGATGTGATAATGTTGGAGGTTTCTACCCATACACCAGATGGATCAAATAACTTTATCTCGGGTTCTACAGAAGTTGATGGCATTTTTTCATGACAAGTTCTACTGCCTTACTTGGCCTCACAATCAAAAGTGAAAAGTATTCACATAGTAAGAGGAGAGCTATCTGAAATTTGAAATTTAAAATATGCGGCAACAAAAGACTATCAGAATCATAAGTATTCCAGCTAAATAAATATACGTTTTTAATCTCTTTACAGCAATTGATCATGGTATCTCTTGGCGACAAATTCGTTCAACTATCCCTAGACATTGACGACAAGACAAAAACTATTGATCTCCTACAGAACCTAATCGACGACCAAACAGATCGCCACGCAACAGAAGCAACGAAGTTTGAGAAAGAAAAGGAGGCATTGTTGCAGAAATTAATTCACGAGTACAATGAAAACGAGACAGAACTCTTTTGTATTGCCGAATCTCTTAGTAAAAAGAAGAAACATCTCGAAGAGCAAATAGTCGAGTTATCGGCAGAAAAAGAGGTTGGTATTATAATCGTTGGCATAATGCAAACCTCACGTTCTATCGAATTATATTCAATTGACAACTGCCATACACCTTTCTCGTTATTTGGTGTAGGAAGCAGATAATCAGAAGCGAGCGGTGATAGAGTCTCTAAGACGAAATATAATTGAAGAAAAAGAAGCTGCGCACAAAGCATACACACGCGAGAGATCTGACCGAGAAAGCCAGTGGTTCAATGGAAGAGTATCTGAAATCCAAAAGCTCACCCTCCGCGGGATCCAACCAAACATTGAGCGCCTCGTTCGAAAGCACAAGCAGGAATTGGAGGAAATAAAATGCAAGTCACATTCATCTAAGCAGAAACTTGAGATTCAGTGCGAGAATGATTTTTCAGAGCGTGTGGAAGCGTTTCGTCATTGTCAGCAGCAATCAAATAGTTGTATCGCTCAAAGGAACGATCTTGGACACCTTTTATTGCGAGAGAAGAACGAGCACGTATCGAGTCTAATAAAGCTAAAACAGACGTTCATGCAAGAAGAAGAGGCTTCGAAAAAAATGTACGAAATAGAGCTACATGCATTGACAAAAGACCACAATGCCGCAATATCCAAAGTAAAGCATGCAAAAGGCGCGCAAAGCCTCTTGCAACAATGCTCGAGTAAAAAAAGATGGAGACAACAGGAATTGGAATCTAAACTTGAGCATGTTGGCAAATGCAAGATTTCATCTAGAAGGACATGGGAAGAAGCTTGGATGGAAGATTCTAGATCAAGAGTGGAAGAGATTAATCGACAGAAAATGACTGATCTCAGCAAACAGAGAGAGTCAAGTGTGAAAGACCTTATTAAATCAAGCATCATCGGGAAAAATAGTTTATCATCATCCATCAATTACAAAATGGAAGGAATGGATGATCATCAAAACAAAATGGAACTAATGAAGAGCAAGTTAGATTCCTTAAACTGTTATAACGAAGAACTCGACACAAAAATATTGGCAATAACAAATGCAAAGAACCAACTTATGCATTCCATAGCAGAAATAGAGAAACAATGTGGAGCTATCAACAGCAAATCGAATGCTACATCGAAAAACAAGGACCGAAAATCGACCCAGAAAGATAAATCAATCGAAGATTTTTCGAACAGATTTGATGCATCCCTTGAATTGATCGACCGACGAAAAAATGACGTAGAGCATGAAATTTTTCTCTTGAAAGAAAAAGACAAAATGGAAATATCGTGCGTATTATGTAGTATGCCATTTCAAATGATCAATATTATTAGTTTCAACTGACACAATTATTGTCCCAACATCAACTCCTTGCATTATTAGTACCCATCAAAGCAACAAGGATGAAATAATGCGTGGACACGAAAAGGATCTCGATGGGCTGGAAAGCCAAGCGTCAAAAGCTGCAAAGGAGCTTGATGAAAAAAATCAGACAATTAAAGGTGCTATCCAGGATCAAGATGCATACCTCGTTGAAGCTCAAAACTTGTTATTTAATAAGTACAAAAGTAAAAGCACAAGAAACTAACTTTGGTAATTTGATTCTTTCTAATGGTAGCACTTGGCACATAAAATAAACCATTTGATACAAACAAGAGATTTGAAACACCTATGGGCTTTTAAGATCATAATCTGACTCGAAGCTTTCAGATTTCATTGCCCCGAGAAGGTGGACTTCGCGCACTGAAGATTCACACGCACTGTCGTCACAAGAAGCATCACTATCAGATAATGTCATCCCATTATTTCTAGAGCTGTTCCATCCATACTTCTTCTGCACGACCTCCACACCCGTAGATGATACAAAGGGATTTTTGTGAGAGGAAATTGAATCCATATTATAGCAATAGCGAACTGCATCTAGACGTGACGGGAGAGGAGAAACGGAGGTGTCTCCAAAGCTGATGTTGCTTGGGGCGTCCTCAATTTCATGAACACAAACAGTCAACCGATTTTCGCTGTTACTACTTTCCGAAGAACCATCACTTTCGCTTCTGAATATTCAAAATCAATGTTCAATTTTTCTTGCGTTAGTCAAAGCAGTTTTGCATTACTCATAACAAGATTAAGAAACGGTACTCACTCAATATCAAAGTTGAGATTTGGAAGCCAACGGGACTTGCGCTTTGCGGCATATTTTGGTTCAGGATGTGCGCTTTCACTACTTACATTCACACTACTGTTTGGGCTTTTAGATCTGCTCGGTTCTGTTGACAGTTGTGCGCGATTGTCTTGATGCGTATCTTCGCCTGCAGACAAAGCCTCATCATCCGAATGCAAATTATGCCCTCCTACAAAGAGATAAATTAACAGAAAACATCATAAATAAGAATGCAGCAACAAAGCAATAGTCCACCATCAATGAAGAAGTAATAATACCTTTTGAACTCTTTTCTTTGTTTATTTTGTTGCGGGATTGCTTTAATGGTCCAGTAACAACTTCCAAAAACGAACCTGCATTTCGATTTCGGATTATTACAAACCCCATTATGATTGAAAAAATACCAATCACAGCAAGAGTAGACAAAACAGCGATCACCGAAGAATCAGTCGCTATCTTGCCAGATTTTCCATCTTTCAAATAGGATGACATAGATTTCGATGAAGCAGGAGAAGGCTTTGTTTTCGCAGATTTCCTACACAAATGATCGAAAAAGGCGTTAAAGAACCAAATAAAATAATATCCAATTCAAATATCATGCTTCCGTACAAATTCCAAGGACCAGAAATAAAGCAATTGTGTAATAGGACTACTTACACACTGCATGTGACATTACACGATTCAGGACAGCTCTCGAGAAGCTCGTAAACTTGGTCGTTGTCTAAAATCCACCTCCAATCATCTCTGCAATTTCCACCTTGGTGATCAGAGCAACCAAAATCGTTGAATGGATTTCTGTAATATTCCGAGTCACTGCATTTTGCATCCAAAGTAGAAGAAGATTGCGCCGATGCCAAGGATGGATTTTGAGTAGTAAGTTCTTGTGCAATGGATTCCATTGTAAGATTTCCACTTGATTTCATTTTAGCAGTTGAAAAAATAATTATTATTCGTGGTATTGCATGTCGTTCAAATTGAATATTATGAGATGAATGGATGGAAGTAATTGTGATTTGTTCGTGCTTGCTTTGGCGATGAAAAGAGCGGAGGAGAGCAAATAATGAGCATCACAAAAAAAAATGATCGCGACTTAGAATTCGTAGTACCTATCGTATCTACCATAATAATATGATGATCGCGACTTGATTTTTTAAATGTCCACACAACATCAGCCGCATTGTTACTACTTATTATGTAGTGGAACCGTCGTAGATTCTCACGTATGTAAAAAATCATCAGGCAGAGTAAGTACAACAAAATCTTGACGTCGCGATATCACGCGTGTCAATCAGCTCGCTCAGCAATCAATCAAACGACCGTCATCGTCCGATTTTCACCGGAAGCATTAGGACTAAGCACGATGAGGGCCGTAAACGCGCTACTACTTCTCCTGCAACTTTCAGGGTGTGCACTCACATGTTCGTCATCACCGTTCACTCGCCGCAATGTCTCCCCTCGAGCGCTCAAAGCGCCGACTCGCCGTCAAATTGATCATCGCATCCTTGATGTGCGCGGCGGACAGCAGCAAGCCAATGATGGGGTTGTCGATGCCGCCATCCCACCTTCGGGAGCACAACCCGCCACCCCAGTTCAAGAGGCAGCCGCACCCCCGGTGCCAAGTACTTCTACTGCTCCAGTTCCAGCTAAGAGCGGCAAACTTTCCAATTTTCAAGAACGCGCCCCTCCCGCAATCTTGATGCTTGGTGCCACGTATCTTTTGCTTCGTTTCTTGGGAGAGAAGGGATTGATTGGTTTGATTTTGGCGATGCAAGTGGGTATGTACTCTGAGACTTTTTCGGTTGTAGATGACTTCAACAGTAAAAATGGAGGCAGTGTGGGTGATTCTGTGATTGCATCATTCCCTCTTCAAAAGTGGTGGTGGTTTGCCACTGCTTTGACAGCGACTTCTGGAAGGTGAGGTAATCGACTTTTTTCATGATTTATTCTCGTGAATATTTCCATTGGTGACTTTTAAATCAGCATCTCACTATTTTTAATTTTTGTTTCATTCAAATCACTTTTTGTCTACCTAAAAACCGCATTAAAAATGCAAACATCTTAACAATTTGAATGCCTACAGAAGCGTCTTGACAAAATTCACTTCAGTATCTATTGATAAAATTAACTTAGCGGCTTTCGGAATGGCAGCGGTTGGTTTGGTCTGGGCTGTGGTTCAACTTGCTATGGTTTCCAGCGCGGCAGCGGAAGACATTTACCGAAGCTATTTGGGAAAAGTTGCATGTTGCCATTTTTCTTTGGTGAGTAATATTTTTCTCCCACCAGCATTTTACTTTTTAACAGGACCTCCATGGCTCATGTCATTCTATCTTCCGGCAAAAAATGTGTACTGACGAAATTCAGCTTTTCCTAGTTGGCCAGTCGTCTTTCTGGATTAAAACTGTCCAAGAATATGGTCTTGTATGGGTCCTATTTCCGGCATTCCTTGTAATTGTCAACGACACTATGGCCTACGTGTTTGGAGTACTCATGGGTAAACACAAACTCCTTCCCCGCCTATCACCTAAAAAGACAGTCGAGGGATTTGTGGGAGCTGGATTTTCAACAATGGCAGTGGCAGCGCCGCTATTGAAGCGCATGCTGGGGGACAGTGATGTATCTAATATCACTCGTCATGCTCTCATCTTAGCATTATATGTCAGCCTTGTTTCTCCATTTGGTGGTTTCCTTGCGAGTGCTGTCAAGAGGGCACACGGAGCAAAAGATTTTGGCGCACTCATTCCTGGACATGGTGGTGTAGTGGATAGGTTTGATTGTCAAGTGGTGACTGCACCATTTGTGTACCTTTATTTGAAGAACTTTTTCAATGCTGCTGTTGCTTCAGCTGCCGAATAAATTGTTTGATTCAGAGGTCGTTTGAGCGGAAAAGCTTTCCTGAGGAAATATGAGTAATGCGTTACTCCTGCTTTATTATTTGTTTGAAAAGTCAACTGATACAGAGGATGATTCAGCAGAATAATCAAGTTTTGATTAAACAAAAACTAGAAAAAAATTCTTGGTTAAATTTTTTATGCAACATGCTGCTATCAGATCATCCAGCATGAGGGACACCAGAAAATAATTTGACCAGATTGTTGAGTCACAAAACTATTGACACCATGATGCTGTCTATTGATGAAAAAATAATTACCTATTACAGTTTTTTATAATGTGCTATCTCGCATAGAATAAGAAACAAATGCCAATAAAGAAGGAACACTGTTGTAACTGTAGAAATGTTTTGTAACTGGCAGTTAACTGGACACTTGTCTTTGTCTTTTTCAGGGTTATGTAGTACTACAGAAGGTTTACATCTTACTCAGGGGCTGCTTTTGACATTATCATGTGCAAAATGTAAGGCATTCACAGTGTCTTCCTGGAGGGTATTGGTTCTACAAGTATCGGGCTGACTATGTACAGACTTTTTTCATTTGATTGTTCATGAAGGTTGGGAACCCCATTTCCACCTAAAGGTACTGTTTGTAATATTATGTATGTAATTACCTAAATATTTTAACCAAAACAATATAACAAGACCTGAAATTGTGCCAATCGACCAAAATTTAAAATTTCGTCAGTCAGGCAAAATCTAACATGGTGCCAATCAGACAAAATTTAAAATCTCACCAATGACAAATTCCATAACACCATAATTTTCATGCAATTCAAAAACAATATCAATAACATCAACATCAAAATCATGGAGCGGAAAAATGCCACTCACAATCGTGAATGTGTCCCTCCCAGTCATTATATAGAATACAATTCATCTGGTGAAGAATGGTCTGATGAAGAAGGCAAGAAATGTCAAAAAGCTTGCTTAGCTGGATTTCTAATTTGGTCAATCGTGAATGTGGCATCCAACCACCAGCTGCCAAGTCCACCTCTAACCCAATAACAATTGATCTCTCGAAATCATCTGCTGATGATTCAGATGAAGACAAACTCCACAACTGCAAAAAACAACGTCAAGTTAGGGTCTTGAAGAATTATATACAACGCCTGCAATCAACAAAAAACATGCTCTGCCATCACTAAAGTAACGAATTCTACAAAAAGGAAGAAGGTGTAGAAGCTGAAGATACCGAGACACAACCTGAATGATGTACAGGTGCGCCATCATAC
>JALLAR010002448.1:0-15138 GCA_036939335.1 Conticribra guillardii
CATATACAGGCTGTATATAAAATACATCTATATCCACATCCTTTTACATCCATTTTCCGGGTAAGGAAAGCCACTGGCGTGCCCTAACAAGGCAGGTAGGATCGGGGGCCCATCATGGTACAAAATGGATAGATCGGTGGGTCTAGACATACTGATTACTTTAAAATTGGTGGGTCTAGAAATAGACCGAACTAGAAATAGACCCAAATCTACATTTCCTTTGTATATCTTGTATGATCTTGTTGTTGAAGAAATAAATGCATAAAGATTCATTGCATTTTGAATTTGAAGGTCACAATTTATGATATCATAGAAACGAGGTCTGCACTATGCACTGCACAAAGCCAGAAGTGACTTTTTTTTGTCCCATCAACCTGAATCGATATTATTAATATCACGTTTTCACAGTTGTTGAAAGAGCCTAGAGAGATGTGATCGGTGTGACCCAACGCTTGTTTTAGTGGAAGATCACGGCTGGTGGAAGTAAGAATCTCATAAGAAGTTTTTTGGGGTGGGGGCAATGGGCAATGATTGCAAAGGGAGGCATTTATACTAGTACTCCTCTAGCCTGATGATGATTCAGTTTCAGTTTTACTCATTCTTTGTGTGCTTTTTCTTTACGTATTTAGTTCTTTGAAGAAGAGGTATTCTTCTTTAAACGCTGAAATGCATCAACAAAATCTTGAGACGAGACTGACACTGCATCTAGAATACCTCTCTCGGAACAATTTCTCATTGCAATTAGACATGCATCCCGACAGATTCCCTCGGCTTCTGCACAGCTCACAGATGACATCAAACTCCCAAGTCTGTCAAAATCCAAAGAATTTTCAAGCGGCATTTTGGCACTCTGAATCTTAAGAATTTCTGCAATACAAGATGCATTTGGAAGCGGAAGTTTCACATGTTCCTCTAGCCTACCTGGGCGAAGGAGTGCTGCATCAATAGCCTCAAGTCGATTAGTTGCTGCAACAACTAGAACTCCCTGTTTACCGCCAGCATTCGTTATTCCGTCCATTTCGTTTAAAAGAGTTGTTAATATTCTGGATTGTACACCCGATGTTGCATCGGAATCATCGGCTTCTCGATTCATGGCCAAAGAGTCTAGTTCATCAAAAAACAGGATGCACGGGGATGCAGCTCTAGCTCGAGAAAATATTGATCGAAGCGTGGCCTCAGACCCACCTAGCCACTGGTTGAAAACCTCTGATGCCCTTACCTAGAAATACAAATATTGATGATCAAAATGATTATTCGTGAGTCTTTGAACAAGACATGCTCGCACAGAGAATTTACAACAAATCACTTACTTTGACACAATGTAGCCCCAACGATGATGCAAGGCACATTGCGGCAAACGTTTTTCCACAACCCGATGGTCCATAGAAAATAACACCAGAGGGTCTAGAAACATCCAGAGTTGCGTTTACTGACGAGGACTGAGTATTATTGGAAGCATATGCAATCCCCATGTGATGCTTCCATGGCCTTACAACAGTTCGATATAACCTCTTTTTTTCTGCGTCGTATCCACCAAAGTTTTTCCATGCCAATTCAAACTCTTTCTTTGTGTCAATGATTTGCTCTTTATCCCCTGAGAATTCCTGCAATGTTGCAGGTATAACGTCCAATGAAGACAGTTGCGAAGGAACACACATCCTAGCTGCCTCTCTTATATCGTCCCATTTCACAGCAGATCTGCTGCCCAGTACAACGTTCTCTTGATAGTTCTCGGAAATAGTGTGTGATTGATTTGGTTTGGACATGCGAGCAACAGCACGAGTCAGAGCATCGGCACAAATCCGACGAATGTCAGCAGCGACGCATCCCGCCGTTCTAGGAGCCAACAAGCCTGCCCACTGAGCTATAACTGCATCGTTTTCGGTTTCCGAACCAATGTCCAAAGGAAGCGTTGATATCCAAAACTTGAAAATGTTCTTTCTTTGGTCCAGAGTCGGCGGTGGCATGGTAACTACTTTCTCAAACCTTCCTACCCGAGCTAGTTGCAAAGGCAATTGCGCCCATGATGCTCGAGATATTCCAAGTACAAAGTATCGATGTATGGAATTGTTTATTGCGCTGTCTACAAGTTTAACGATAGAGTGGAGTGCACGTTGCTGCTCTGACTCTAAGCCAGTGTTCGTTGTCGCATTCGAGTCTGCCTCGTTGGCGCTGTCGACGATTACATCCATATCATCAATGATCAATAGACTATCTATCGAAGAGGAATGAGTTACACCGCGCGATCTATGTTGCTGTGAAGAGTTGTTGGATTGTACGACTCTCTGTAAAATTCCGTCTTCATCAAACAAAGGCGATGCTACCTCAAGGAGGATATCTTTGACAGAAATAGATGAAACATGTATTGACGATGAAAACACACGTGGCAATTCTTTTTCAAACCAAGAAGCCTAAGAAAGTAAAAGTGTAACAATGGCAGGTGTAGTGTAAGCGGCATGTATAGGTCAGCCAGCAGGAGAAAATGCGACTAGGACTTACCATTCGCGTCTTGCCAACTCCCGAACATCCCGACAAAACTACAGCTGTTGGAGATCCATTTGGATCAGTTATCTTGGCCAATGTTAATAGTTCATCGAGAACAGGTTCATATCCAGGGCATGAATAATGAATATCCTCTCCTTGTGGGTTGCAGTCATAATAATTATTATTTATCAATATGTTGTTGTTTCGCGATGTCCCATTGTTGTTTCTGGTATCAAACCCATGGGCATTGTCAACTTTGTCACCATCGTTGGTAGTACTAGAAGTAGTGACAACATCATTGGGCAATGTCAAAGATACAATTTCAAAAGATCCACATTCTCCCAGTCGAATGCAGTTTCTAATTTTGCGTTGATCCTCGTCTTTTAGAGACACTGTCGCCATATTGTTGTTTTGTGCCACCGCTGAAAGAATAATGCGTTCCACAAAGAAAAATGCTTGTTCCTGATTGTCGTTGTTCCCACCACCACAATCATTAGTATTATTTGCAATGCTGTTGTTGTTATCATTGTCTCCTCCTCCAAAATCCAAGCAAAAAATTCCTCCATTGGTAATAACTTGACCCGCCATTTTCGTCGATAGAAATGTGATTGCTCGTTTTTTCCTCTGGTCCAATGAATATGAATTGAAATTGTTTGATATTCCGTTAGTAAAATACTCTCTGCAGCGAGAGCTGCTGCTGCACATGTATCGAAGATGAATCTTTACTTCATGTTGATTATTTTCGTTACTGCTTGCACTGCCACCGACGATGGTGTTGTTGATTTTTAAGTTGTTGAAATCTTGAATGGTAACTTTTTCCAGCCAGCCTTGTGACCTGACACCAATACTGCTGCTGCTGCTGAAGCTATGAACATTATCAAATATGGAACAATAATTGCCATGACTTGATAATGAAACTTTAAAGTTTTGTGACTCAACAGTACTTCTTGATACGTCTTCATTTTCATTCGTATCGTCACCACCATCATAATGAGCGTTGACATGACCGCATGATTGAAGCAGCACTCTCAGAAGCAGTGCTTGAATTTGTACCACTGCAGTGGTGGTGTCTTGCGCATCCTTCAAAGTAGCGCTGTTGGTATCACCCTGCACTATGAATACCGCAGGGACTAGACGAAGCAGCGTGCCCACGTTGTTGTTTGGTCCGACTTGGAGATAGACGTAGTAATTATTATTAGTAATAGTACTTCTGGTTTCATTATTGAGGGGCAACAGCGAATCATGCTGTTGTGATGATGATGATGGGACGCTGTTGGTGGTGCCATCGACAATGGATGGAAATATCTTGTTGAAAAGAGTGGTTGGGACGTAAGCAACATTCATAATCATTAGTATTTGCGGTGGGTGATACTCGTGTTTATTCTATTTATTGGGGACGAATGATGGTTGGTGGAGGTGCGAGAATTGTCATGGCTTGGCGCTTTGATGATTTTGTTTTTGTTTTTTTGTGGGTTTGGGTTTGTGACATAGTCGTACGTAGGAATAAGTTGAATCTTCCCAACCTCCGTACCTAGGGAGTAGTACGGTAGCTAGCAAGAGGTATCTAGTAGTAGGTAGTAGCAAGCAAGCCCGACGGACGCACATCCACATCGTCGTCGTCCATATTCAATTAGCCACAACCCAACAGGCAGAGCAACCCTATTACTATCATCATGGGAACATCCTCCACCCCCAACAAAAAACCTCCTGCCAAAAAGGCAAAGGGAGCAGGAGGAGGTGTAGGAATCACTCCCAGCACTACCAAACCTACCAGTACCAAAAAGTCCCGCGCGAAAGCCACCAAACCAAAAAAGTCCAAGGCGGCGTCATCGTCTGCTGCTGCTACTGCTACTGCGGGACAGGATCCTTCCTTGTTAGTACCATCGTCTAGCCTGGGAGCAGCAGCAGTGGCATCGGCGGCGGGTCAAATATTGTGCATTCCTACCAATTTACCAATGCTGATTGTTGATAATGGCGGCTGGACCGTGAAGTATGGCCTTGTTGTCCCATCGCCGACTACCAATAATGGCAATACTACTAATGCTGCCACCAACACAATCAACAGCGGCAATGACAATTCTCAAACCAATGCAATCAACAACAACAGCAACAACAGCAACCCACAAAACGAACCACCAAATAATTCCACCAACACCAAACACACAACAATGAATACGATGTACAACGCCACGGCCCAACCACCCCAACAGCTAACCCTCCTCGTCGGAGATGAAATCACAACCCGCATGAAAAATCTAGGTCAATTGTCATGGAATCATCCCTGCGAACGAGGCATGATTTGCGATGGTGCCACGCAATTGCGGGTGTGGAATCGAGTGCTGCAAGTCTTGGGCATTCGTGCGGTGGTTCCTGCTGGTGCTGGTGCTGGTGGTGCTCGTGGTCACGTTACTTCTTCTTCTTTATTATCAGTGGTGGTGGGAGGGGGTGGCAAGGGAGGCGGTGGACGGATCAGGGGGAAACAGCAACGGCATCAACAACAACAGCAACAGCATGCAGAATCTGCGTCGCTACCTCAAAATATTTCCTCTGGGAATTGTGCATTCCTTCTATTGGAACCGCCATTTGTACCATCCGTCATTTCGGAGGGAGTGGATCGAATTTTATATCGTGAATTGGGAATGGGAAGGGTGGCTCGATTAATGGGTCCTTGTATGGCGGCGGTGAAATATATTTCGTTTGGAAGATGTAGTGATAGTAATAGTGGTGGTAGTATTAGCAGTTGTTTGTTTTCAGAGGAAGAAGAAAAAGTCAATGATAGGGAGGCTGTTGCATTGGTGAAGAAAGAGATTGAAAAGAGGATGAAGAAGAATAATGCCACAACTGCGGTAAAGGAAGAGGTTTTGCCGGAGGTTGTGGGTAGTGATAATGTGAACAATCAACTTGTTGCAGGTGATGAGGCGCGTGGTGCTACTGAGATGATGAACGAGGAGAAAAGTATAAACAAAAATGAAGGGGATTGGATTAACGATGGCACGGAATGTTGCTGTGTTGTGGATTCTGGCTATTCATTTACTCATGTTGTGCCGACACATCGAGGAGGTGCAGTGGTAAGTGTAAAAACAGTGTTACATCCTGTGATTTTTTAAAATGTAACAATTCAAGTTTTGTTGACATTATTTTTTTCTTCTGGTTTACAGGAAAATGCCATCCGCCGACTCAACCTTGGAGGGAAAATATTGACAAATTTACTCAAAGAGGCAGTGACATATCGACAGTGGAATATGATGGATGAATATCATATTGTGAATGATTGTAAAGAGCAGGTGAGCGTGTTTGCACAAGAATATAGCAAGAATTTATTATCAACGATCGTAAATTCATAACAATTATTTGAACTCCATGTGTCTGCACATACAGCTTTGCTTCGTGAGCACGCAATTCGACGCTGAAATGAAGCAAGCTCGCATCACTCGAAGAGGATTCCGCTGGTTTGATCGGGAATTCTTGCTTCCTGATTTTGTCAATACCTTTCGTGGCACCGTCCGATTACCGGCGCCATTGCAATGGAAGCAGGAAATGGAGGAGGAGAAGCGACTGCAGAAAGAGATGGAAAAGCAACAAATAGAGAAGAAGAAAGAAAAGCGGCTGCAAAAGGAGGAGCAGCTTAAACAACAACAAAGTCCAAATAAAAATGAAAATGTCAAGTCAAACATGCAAATAGAAGAGAATGCAAGCTTTGGTGATGCTAAAGCCAATGGAGGAGACCAACAAAAACCAAAAAATGCGAAACCAAAAAAGAAAAAGAAATCTTCAAAAGAACCTGAGAAAAATAAGAGCAAGCGCAAACATCATGCAGGTCGTGACACCAAAGAAGACGACGATGATATAGATGATGATTCCGGATCAGATGAGGAATCTGACAAGCAGCGCCTTCAACGATTGAAACAAATGCGTGAACAAGAACGAAAGCGACGAGAACAAGAATCTCTCGAGCGCCAAGCACTTGCCATGTCCGTGGAACGATTTGCCATACCCGAGGTGTTATTCCGTCCATCAGACATGGGCTTGGATTGTGGAGGAATTGCTGAGGCAATTGTTGAGTCTATCAATGCATGTGATGGGACGTTGAGGGCGGCCATGTATCATAACGTGCTGCTAGTTGGTGGAAATGCAAAGATTCCTGGTTTTAAAGAGAGGGTCGAGCTGGAATTGAGAAAGTTGGCTCCTGTAAATTATCGCGTGCGTGTGTATATTCCGGAAGACCCTGTGTCGTATGCTTGGGAGGGAGCGAAACAATTTTCTGCGCGAGCTAACTTTCAGGAGCAATTCTGTGTTGATAGAATAAGCTGGGAGGCAATGAAGAAAGCGGGCAAAGATCAGAAAGAGATCTGGGGCGGAAGGATTCATAATGTATTATGATATAATTCATAAAAAAATCTAAATTACAATTTCTATTAGTGTATATCCTGTACTATAGTTTTGGCTGAGTTTATAGGAGCTTTTCTTGGGGGCGCTAATAATTTTCCTTGGAAATGATGAGAATGACCTGAAGGAAAATGAAGATTTTGTGGTGTGATCAAATACATTCCATATGGTAGATACTGAGAAAGACATTCTATCTTACATTCATCTTCTTCGTGTCTGCGATGATGTAAGAAGGGTGAATTTCCCAGTTTATTGTCAGTCAGGGAGTATTGTATCCCAAACCCTCAACGCAAGTACCGTATCATGTGAGTCTTCAAAACACTATTTACTGCTCCTACATTTTTTTAAACTAAAATGGACTGAATTCTTTTTTAATTAACCTGCCTATCACATTGCCTTTCAACTCTACCTAAAGAACACCAAGTAAATTTCCTTGGAAATAATTAGTATGACCAGGGGAAGACGTGGATTTTACATTGCGATCAAATACATTCCAGTGTCTTTGATGGTATTATTTAGGAGTGCCGTCGAAGGCAGGTGAATTTTCCAATTTATGGCAAGTCAGGGAGTATCCGCAAACCTCAACAAAAGTATCACATAGACTTCAAAACACTGATACTCCAATGTACTATTTAGTACATTTAAAACATTAATGAGTGGATTGAAAAAGATCATTTGATAGATAACTGGCCCATTACATCATTGCCTTTCAGCCCTACCTACATAACAATAGCACAACACTACATCCCCGAGAAAAAGTCACTATTCATGGCACTCAATTTCATCATATTTTCCTCGTGCGCTGAAATTTTAGGCTTTGATGGATTTGCAACAATTCCGCTCGCCGGAGTAGATGTTGGAGTCGGGGGCATTGCCTTTTCATCCACACTTTCACCACCAAGTCCATTCAATTCCTCCTGCAGCTGCTTTGCCAATTTGGCATCCTCTTCTTGCTGCCGTTTCTTCTCATTCTCTTCGTCTTTCTTTTGATCCACAATTGCCTTTTGAGTGGTTTCCACATCTTCGAATGCATCATCCGAACTGATTGTGGAGGTAGTGGGAGTGGTTGCCAATTTGTTCACGCGGAGTCTGGATCCGGTGCTTAATGAGCTGGACTTTTTGAGCAGTCTGGAACTTGCCGTGTTGGTTGCGGGTTTTCTGAGTATGAGTTTGGAACCACCGGTTGTTGCTGTTTTTAATGCACCGGTGGAGAGACCGCCGCTTACTGGTGGCGTTGCGGTGGGCGTGGCGGTGGGTGTGAAGAGTTTCCCTTTTCCGGCGTGCATTGATGATGCTAATTTGGCGGATGGTTGCAAAACACCCGCAGATGAAGTTCCCCCATTGGTGCGAGCCGCTTCAAGTTTGCTACGGGCCTCATCGTCCATGTCTTTCTTCATAATGGCATCCGCATTATTCAACAGAGCGTCACTGGAAGATGTCTCGCTCGAAATAACCCCCTCCCCTCTCTTTGCTGCCTCCGCATCCACCAACTTGAGCAGCTCTGCCCTATAAGCAACCGCCGCCTTACTAGTATACTTCTTCTCCGTCTTGGTATGAAAATCAGTACAGCCATGCTTCCTAAAAAACTTTTTCGCATTGTCATTCCCGCCAATCCTCATGGAATCAATCTGCCTCTGCGTCCACTCGTCCAAATCCACGCTACGAACAAATGTCACATGCACGCCCATGCTACGGTGGGCGGCACTGCAATCGAGGCAGAGGAAGACGCCGTAAGTGGTGGATGCCCATGTGGGGCGGGTGTTGGGGCAGTCGAAGCAGATGGTGTTGGCGGGGAGGTTTTTGAGTTTGCGGAATTGGGCGTTTTTGTCGACGGTGGGGATGCAGACTTGGCCGCGGCCGGCGGCGGTGATGGCGCCGTCGGATCGAATGTTTCCGGACATGGTTGTTTGGGGGTAGATTTTGCTTTATTGAACGACGATAGATGATTGTGGAGTGCGAAGAACTACTATCGGAGGGGATGATCAATGATCAATCGGAGGGGGAGAGATCAGAGATCTCGCAGTCAAAAAAAAAACTGTATTTTCCACCTGGAATCGTATCGTATGTACATAGAAATGATAGTATGGACTTCCTCCGGATAGCAAAAGCTGGAACAAAACATATCATACATCATGTCGGTACTATCTCTTTTACGACGATACTAAACAATGCAAGTTCACCCCTTTGATAGTTTCATTTTATGATGGCTCTCTATTCATTAATCTACATTTGATTAGAGATAAAGGCCAATCTCTACTTGCTCAAATGAAAAAGTAATGGCTGGTGTTTCAAGTTCAGCAAACTGCAACGCAGTGGATGGAGGGTGGAACCTTAGTCACAATATTGGCACTTGTGCTGAAGCAGTTCAAGGAAAGAAATAATACATGTAGTATAAAAGTTGAGTGAAATGAAGCTTTAGAATTTTATAGAATACAATACACAAAGTTGCCATAATCAGAGTCATTCTTCGTGAACAGGCAACTCCCCTAAAATATGCCAAAATATTTTTAGTGCACACTCGCCGAATCACCATTCATTGATGACAATGCACCTGTAGAATTGCTATGCACTACCGGCACAGCTCCCTTCCTCACAGTATGATTGGACCCATATCCGTACAATTCATTTTTATACTTTGTATCATGAATCTGATCAGTTCCGTTCGAGAACTTGGCCTTTGCCAAGGCGAAGTAAGTGACCATTGTAAGAAGTGAATCCGATCCTGCCTGATGCTCCGGCCCAATACGAGGACAGCCCAAATCATCCGCCAATCGCTGTAGCCCACCGAAATGTCCATCGCACAAACTCGTCATATACTTGATATCATATATAGTGGGAAAGTAAATCCTGAGCAACTCAAAGAATGCTTTCTCATCTTTCGGCAAATCTTGCGTAGTCAACACCTTTAGGAGGTAGGCATAATCATATCCCGAATGGAAAGAAACCCATTTCACACGATCATCCAACACCAACCCACTAACCATTAGCAACTCTCCAAAATGCAAAGGATCAATCCCCCTAGTGGCATGATCTTCAAACGAGATCCCCGAAGTCACCAGCAAATCAATCGAATCCTGCGCAAACATGTCATCATTGAGATTGAACTTGAAATTGAATTGCCAGCATGGACATCCCTTGGCATAATTCCCATTTTCATCGGCAAATGTCAATCCGAGCTGAATGATTTTGAGTAAGTCCACGTTGCATTTGAGGGATTTGTAATGAAAGTCGGGGGAGTATGTTTCGGAGACGGGGCGGGCGACAACTCCGGGAAATTCGGTGTCCATGGCTACGTAGGGATGGGTTTCGATCAGTTCGCGGATGATGGCCATTTCCTCTTCGACGTTTTCTTCCCAGACGTTGCGAATTTCGAGGGTTTCGCTGCGATAAGAAATTAATTCATTGGTGAAAAATAAATAGATTGTTCAATATTTTAAGTTATGAAGCAAAGTAAAAGAAAACAGCATGGCGAGCAAAAAAATGGATGAAATTGAGGGGGGATGCATGGAGGTCATAAAAAAACACCATTGTAATAAAAATATTGAAACTGCGCCGTCCTCCCTCTTGTCCCTCGGAGAATTGTTTTCACAAAGCATGAATCTTCCAACACGATAATTAATTCACTCACCCCGAAGGACTCGGAAAGGAATAACTCGGGACAGCATTGCTGTAAACCTCCCCAGATCCATGCGACAATGTTGGTGAACTTGTCCTCGATCGATAAGGATTATTCCTGCTAAGGGCGGGCGACTGATTATTGTTGCCTCCGTTGCCGTTGTTGCTTTCGCCTCCGCGTGGGCGGAAAGGTGGGCTTTCCATACTGAGGATGGATGTCATTGTGCGGGTCTATCGGTAGATGGTGTGAGGTGAGATCTTGTTGCTTTGAGTTGGTGGAGATGCCGCTGGCCGTGAGCGGCAGTGACGATAAGGACGACGGGGACAAAAGATACAATTCTGATTGTGGATTATGGTCATTGTGCTCTGCAGCTTCCAGCTTGCAGCGCGCGCTGGGCTTGACAAAAAATGGCTTCCTCTCTACAATTACAGCCCTGAAAGATCATGCGATATTATGCCCTGTTCATCAACAATCAGATTTCTATTTTGTTAGGCAAATGCTTATCGACGTCTGTCCATTTTGTGTTAAACAGGGTATTTAGCTTGTATGATTGGGGCCCTGTTTTCACGAAAAAATCTCATCAGCACTCATCACTGATCACTGAGCACACAACACCGCCAAGATGGACATCCGCAAACGACCCCGCCGCGACGATGAAGATTCCGCCACCAACAGCAATGCCTTGGTGGCAACATCATCGTCGTCATCATCACCAACACTAAAGCTCCTACAAACTGAACTCCGAACCATCCGCGCCGAACTTCAACACTCGCAATCCATTCGGTCCATCGAACGCAAAAATGCCATCAAGTCTGAAACAAGACTTAAGCGTCAACTCGCCGATGCGTACGAGGAGGTCAACCAAAATAACGAACTCATCGAATCGTTGCGGGTAGAGATTGACTCCCATGGACAAAAGATGGAGGAGAGTCGATTGGAGTGGATGGATAGGATTCAGTGGTACGAGAGACAGTATGAATTAAACAGCAATAATCGGGGTGAAATTGTAGAAGATGAGGACGAGGATTCTGAGAAGAGGAAAGGTGCCATGCTTCAGAAACGTTTGGATGCCACGGTGGATCAGGTGCATGAATTGGAACGTCTTTTGAAAGAGACAGAAGAACGGGCGGCGAGGGCAGAGCAAAAGGCGTTGGATGCTGAAATGAAAGCTACAGCTGCTGCGGAAAACAAACCAAGCAATGAAAATGATCACGTCGATGAAGCGAGTAAAGAAATTCTACGTGATCAAAGAATCAAAATTGCAGAAACTGAACGAGCCAATCGCGAGTTGCAACGTCAAAATGCTGACTGGAAAAATCGCTGCCAAGAAATGGTGCAACACAGAGAACGTGCTGCTTCATCTCAGCGCCACGTGCAACAGTTGGAGTCAGAATTGCAAAATCTATTGAAACAAGTCGAAGAGGGCAAGGAAGCACAACTCAGATGGACTTCTTTCCGTAATGAAATTATCCAAGAGGGTTTGGTTGGTGATGAAAATGCTGATGTAGCCAAAGGAGGGTCCATGCAACCTCCAGAGATTGCCACGGTTATTCGAAAGTTCCAAACCTTGAAACGTAAAACACAGCATTTTGAAGAAGAAAACTCACGCATCATGCAACTATCTGAATCTCATCTGCGTCGCTGTTCCGTACTCGAAACACAATTGAAAGAAAAGACCGAATCAACATCCTCCTTGGAGAAGGAACTCAAGGGCGCCAAAGAAACAATTTCTCATTTGGAACTTGAGAATCGCAAGATTGTGGCACAGCAAAAGATATGGCAGAGGGAAACGGAGGGAATGCGTTCATTGTTGGATACTTATGAACAGCAGGAGACCAAGTCACCAATGAAGTTGGGACGTTCTTCTGGTGGGGAATCTTCTCCTGCAGTCGAAGGATTGCAAGTCAGTCTTAAGTCAGCCCAAGATCAAGTTAAGCTGTTGTCTGAGACCAACCAAAAGTTAGAATCGGATCTAGAAGTTCTAAGGGATGAGCTGCTTACAGCAAAATCGGAACATGAACGCGTTTTGGAGAAATTTCATAAGTTGCGCAATGCCCTCATAGAAGAACGTTCCAAGGCTGAAGCCGCCGAAGCGCGTGCCTGCCAAGCTGAAACTCTTGCTGGAAAGGGGTCCTACAATTCCGAGACCACACGCGTAATACATTTGAAATCTAATCCATTTGCAGAAGCTATTAAAGAAAAGCATCAGGCTGAAATCGAGGCATTGAATCGTCGGCTGGAAGAAGCAGAAGAAGCACTTGCCGCTGCTGGAGACAAACGAAGTTCGTTGGCAACCGAAGCTACCACCCCTTCTGCATCTACAGGAAGAGGAAGCATTGGATCTGCGGGTGCATCGGGGAAGAAGGACGATACTTTGTCCTCTTTAGACGCGCAAAAGTTGCACAAGCGGCTGAAGGAGCGTTTCAAGGAGCAGATCGGCTTATTCCGCGAAGGTGTCTATCTTATTACTGGTTACAAAATCGACATGTCCTTCAGCGACAGTGATTGCCCACGGTTCAAAGTCCGCTCCATTTACGGAGAAACTGAAGATGACCATTTAATGTTTCAATGGCCAAAGCAGGATTCGGCTTCATCTCTGGATTTACTGACGACGGATATGGCGCGGCTGCTAATGAACGGGCCGAGTGCTATTTACATGACCAAGTTTAATAGTGTGCCTGCGTTTATTGCCAGTGTGACATTGGAATTGTTTGATAAGCAGACAATGATTTAGATGCAAAAAGATCCGACCCCAATGCTTTCCCATCACTTTAGACATTGGCTAGAACAATTGGGAAATAATGCGTGGAGTTTAAATCACTTGAATGTTTTTAATGAATTGAGTACTTCTTAGCAAATTTATTATTTAACTGTTACATAATCTCTATCGTGATAGTTTGTCGATCACTTATTCCTGTATCTTTGCCATCTGTCTTTCGCCGCAATCCTCGAGTCTCAGGCATCGCCAATGAATACAGTACAACTGCAACAATAGACAAAAAGAATGATCCTGCCAAACTTTCAACGTATCCAAATCGCTCTACAACGAACTGCCCGATGAGGTTAGAAAAGGTTGCGCCTAGACCAAACCATGATGCTGTAAATCCCATCAATAAGTTGAATCTTCCCGTGCCATAAGCTACATCTGCAACCAAAATGGGGAGCATCAGAGTTAATATACCATCGCCCAGCCCATCTAAAATTTGAGTAGATAGCAAATATGCCTCTCCAGAATCTTTCCAATAGATAATAAGGGCACATCGAATTGGAAGGGAAAGCAGACCTGCGATTATTAGTGGTCGTCTTCCATATCCAAGTTTTGTTATGGTGTCTCCAGCATGTGTTGCCACAGACATCATGACCTGTGACACAACAATCGCAGTAGCAATCAGGGGTATGGCGCTTCGTTTGACAGATCCATCTTCATTGTCGCCGCCCATGAGCTCTCCCAAAACAAGTAGCACATTGGCGTTGGCAAAGCTGCATATTGGATCATGAATGAAATAATATAAAATTAGCGCCAATTCTGACCCAGCAAGCAAAATAGAATATGGGCTAGATTTGAAAGGCGATGATACTCACTGGAAAAAGAAGCCAGTCAAACAAAGCACTACAGTCGTTCGGTCCGAGAAGACTGACCAGTAACTTGAAATTTCCGTGGGGTTGCCTCTTGGATATTCTTCTTCCATCACAATGTATGTAGATGCCAATTCTTCATTTGCAATATTATTTTCTTCTGATACTTCAGATACCATGCTGTCGATACTATCCTTCTTTTCGAGGCCCCTTCCGAGCAGAGGATTGCCCTCTGGCAAAAACCGTACTCCTCCTACAGCCGCAATTGCCGATGACCCAATTACAAGAAAGCAGTATTGGATGTTAGGGTAGAGAATAGCAGCTGTTGTGCCTGCTAATACCGCAGAAACACAGGATCCGACATGACCCCAGAACATGTTTGACGCCATCACATCATCGAATTTCTCCGGTCCAAAACTAGCCATGGTCAACGCCGCAATGCATGGTGCTATAAATGAGCTTGATACCCCTTCAATGAATTTACTCGCAAATACAAGTGTGTGATTGTCATTTCTCTTATTAACAAAAACAATTGCAGAAGCAGAGGTTGCAGTCATCAAGGATGCAATCGACAGAAATTTCCGTCGATCAAGCGTGGTTTTGTCAATTATATCGCCTGCATATGTCTGAACGGCTAGGGCAGTGAAGCCCATGATGCTAAGGGCGACGCCGACGCTTCCTTCGGTCCATCCTATTGCTACCAAGTAAACACCCTGCATCATTTTGCCGCAAATTGTGTTAGCATTGTTAGAGCAATTCAAATATCAATAGCAGCATATAGAATAATATAGCCTACCTGAAATATATTGAGTCCATCTCCGAGCTCTCCTAAGAAGAAGGAGACTAGAGCAAATGCGAATATTGGGCACGAAACTTGGCAGAGCTTTGGCATTTGTTTGGTGCCCTTTATTTGAGCGGAAGATAAAAATGCGACGCGGTTTGGTCGAATTTATTGTTCTCGTCTATGCATTGCTAAAGAGAAGAAGAAAAATTGATATGAATATTCCAATGCATACGCATGGATAAGTTAAGATTTTATGCTGCAAAAGATGCGAGCCGCATCAGCTTAGTATCTA
>JALLAR010002453.1:0-15567 GCA_036939335.1 Conticribra guillardii
TTACACTTACGAAAATAAGTGCACTTATTCTAAGTATTACTTATTTCTAACCCTGTGCATAATGCCAATGTATAAAATAGAAAATAAGTACAATCACAAATAGTAATAATAATACTACACTAATAATATTTAATGATTCCTCTACTGCCACTAATAATAATAATGGAATTCAATAGTAATAGTCCTTTTTAGTTTTATTATTTATGTTAACAATACTACTGTAAAATAATTAATGAAATCCATTTCTTTTACTGACATTGTGCTGCCACATATTTGATTGATTGTTGTGTCTTGTTTACCTTTCTCAAGCTTGGCTTGAGCATTTGAAAATCAGCAGCGCTCGGCCGTCCGCCGTCCGTAATTGCTCGTATGGCCAATGTAATATCAGTCAATAGTTGATTGTTGCATTGGATGGTGGGCGGACAAGGTGATCCTGCTTAGTCATGGCACATTTTGTCTTTGCCAACCAGAAATAATTAATTGAATCAGTCAGCCACCACCATTGGCCGATTTCACCATTGTCATGGTTTGGGGTTTAGCATCAAGGGCCTAATACAGTACGTAGTATGATAAATAGTAGGTACTTATTTTTTTAATTTATGGTGTCAACACACACAAGAGTGCAATACTTTGCACTTTTATAGTAATTAAAATGACAACATTCCAATAAAATAAGAAATATCTAGTACAAGATGATTAAAAGACGTCATACTAGATATTTTTTATAACGAGAGTGGACTACAACTGATGGAGTCTGGAGTCGTGGTTTCTCAAAGTTACAAAAAAATTAACAAGCGATCTTATCATGGTGACCCGTGATGACCAATGAAAGTGAATCAGTCCGGTACATAGGTGAACCACCCAGGACCAGACCAGGGCAGACAGGGGTCATGTATGAGCCATTATAGTTGACAAAATGTGGTTTTTGCAGTGAGCAGTGATGTAAGGTCATTTTGAGAGGAGGAAAACTGACAAAAACAATTGTGGTATGCCATGACCATAGTGGTTAGATTTCTGACATCCAAAGAGGTTTGGCCGGATGTGGGACATGGGGCATGATCAAGCTTCATTAGAAAAAGTCTATGAGAAGTTTTTGTCTGCAATAAAAAATAGAATTGCCACAATGTAACAATTGTTGAGGAATGCCGCCATTCTGATTTTGAATTTTCATGAGTAGTAAGAGTAAGAAAAATGGACATCCTCACATTCACATTCACCTGATGCTAGTAGTGATGTTATGGTAACAAGTTAGGGTTAGCGGACCAATGCCCATTTGATGAGTTGGATGTTGGTTTTGGCATCACCACTATGACTATGAAAACCATATGCATTCAAGAAAATTAATTCTCAGATATATACAATGATATTGTCGCAGCTAGAGCTAGAGCCAAAGTACATCTACAGGATGCAGGATGCAGGATGCAGAATGAAATGAAATGACATGTCAGAGCCAGGGCAGCCATCATTTGCATTTGCCATTTACTGCTACAATCTCTTAGTCTTAGTATGGAGTGTGGGCATACAGCTGTTTTTGATACTGACAAATAACAAAGTTTTACTGCATCTTCTAGTCAACCCACACCTTCGTATCTACACCAACATAATGTGTCACCTCAAAACCAGATTAATCTAGCAGCCAACAAGCAAAAAGTAATAATTGTAATGTACACTTGTGACTTGACGGTGACTGGTCATTGGTGATGTTTATTGTTTTTTTTGCTTTCCTGATTTATGCAAGATCAATCAGATATAAATCTTCTGCTGTAATTTTGCATTTTTAGAATCGTTTTAAAATCCTACTTACTGGCCATTTATGCCACAGCTTGCCAGTGTTGGATTTGCCTTCCATAAATTCAGATTAACTTTGGATCACACCTCACCCCATGAATATCTCTCACTCTCAGTATCACACAATGTCAAATTCACCAATCTTGATGCCATGACTCCTTTGGAAGCAATCATGAATGTTTATTTTGAGGAATTGTATGAACTTGCTTTTTCAAATGGCAAATTTAAAGTAGGTGGCAAGCCAGTTGCTAATGGATCGAAGTCAGGTGGTCTCAGCAGTGATCTTGGGTTCAATCCGTTTTGGATAAAAATCACGGCTCATTGCCGATTGGTAGAGTTGCAAAATGGTCCTGCAGCAATGTTTGTTATAATAGCATTTGTGGCACATGATGCGTACATGGATCTGTTCCTCTTCACCTTCCTTCCTCCATGTCCATAAATATCTGGTCACGTGTGGACCAATTCTGATGTATGTGAGTATCAGCATTATTTGATATCTAAATCAGATGAGCTCAATAAAGGTAGAGTATTCTTCAGGATAGATCTCACGTGGTGTGAACACATCTTTGAACAATTATGTATACATTGTGTGATATTTGTGTTAATGAAGTAACAGATCTTATTTTTGATCTGATTTGTAAGACATAACTATATAACCTAAGAGAGGCAACTAGAGCACAAGATGAAGGTCAACACTTCATATATTGGTGCCTTTTTATCATGAATGGATTCTTTTCCGACAAGATTGACAAAAACCTCCTATTTAATCACAACGGACAACTCACGAGTACTCATTATCATTTTGAGAATTCGAAGTTATCACAGGTTATATGAATACATATTGCTTTTTAGGAGAACAAATACTTGATATCACAACTGAGTATCCTATGATAATGCTATGTGCAACCACTATAATATACCCGCTTACTCACATTAGCTTACTACTGTTCCGCAAAGATACCATGGCCCCAAAAAATGTGCACAAAAAATCAATAAAATCCAAACCTGATACACCCAGCTAGCTAGAGCCCTCTTTAGAAACAATCTGACAAGTCATCATAGCTAGAACCCGTGCATACTGATAATTTATTCCAAAACTCATTCAATTTTGCATCATCATTAGCTTCGCTGCTTCTACGGAACCCAAAATGATATGAACCACTTTCAACTCTTCCATTAGCATACTCCTCACTCGTCGCCAACTTGTAAGTATTATTTGCTTTTTTTACGGGAATACCGCATGCACCCCATCCAGCAAGTAACATTTTGGTATTCACAGTTCCTGGATCCATGGTTAGACATTGAATGTTGTGCATATTGTCGAGCAGTGATAGTTGCTGTATGTTGGAGTGCAAGCTGTATTTTGACAAAACTTTCGCCAGGTTGACAGTGAATAGCAAATCACCTAATTTGGAGTGGCTATAAAAAGAATGAGCGGAGTATGACAAAGGCTGATGATCATATTTTGAATCTATGAGCTGCGCAAATAATTGATCCATATTTGGGAGTGCTGAACTCTGACTAATGCTCGATGTTGTGATTATTCGTGCATTTTCACCACGGACCAAGCACGGAAGGAGTTTCCTTGTGAGAACGAATGGAGCCAAGACATTGATTGCCATGGTGGAATCGTATCCTTGAGCGGAGTGGCGAGGTTCAGGGTCAAAGACTCCTGCATTATTGATCAGGACGTCCAGCGCAGGAAAAGAATCCTGCAGATCTTGCTGCCAATCACTCAATACACCCTTTGCGTCATCGGCCAGCTTTTCGACCTGATTCAAGTCGTTCAAGTCGGCTTGCAGATATGATACTCGTGCAGCACCCCTTGACTCCAAATCTCGAATGAGGGATTTGACAACAGGATCTTGGGAAGATTTCCTCCCGTGTATTAATAGAGCGTGGGCGCTGCCATCGGATGCTAGTCTCTCACATGTGTGTTTGCCTATTCCGTCGGTGGCGCCAGTGACGAAAAATGTTCGATGATATGCGGGTGTGTTGATACACATGGAAAGAACATGTCTAGTAGTTCTAGATATAAATACTGAATAGAAGAGAAGGGGCAACAATCGCTTTGTGGAGCGAGGTGCCATCGCGTAAGATCTTGATTGAAGCGAGTAGGTCTGGATGTTGCAGAAGTTTTTGAGTGGATTTGATTTCAATCTATTTCAATGTTGGATTTTGGTTATTATTATATTAATGGGGGGGCTTAGGGGGCAAAAGCAGGGTTTTCCTTCAGGCCTGTGTTTTTGTATGGTACTTTTGCCCCGTACGCCCCCATGGATTTTGGACAAAGGGATGGACGGAGGTCGGACCTCCAAACAGATCCTGAACTCGGATCCGGAATCCGGATATCAGAATTCAGAATTCCAAACGAACCAACAATGGCGACCTCTTCCCAGCTTAGCAAAAAAGTATGCCTTCTAACCGGAGCCAGCGGGACAATCGGCTATGCCATCGCTCAAGCTCTAAAATCATCATCCACGCCATCATTCCAATGGCACATCATCCTAATCGGCCGACGTGCCCCCCCTCCCTCCGAAAATCCTTCACCCACATTACCATATGATATCTTTCTTCAAGCGGACATCACCGACGAATGTTCTGCGAGATCTACACTCGATTCTCATTTCGAAACTCTTCAAAGTCATGCTGATCCAGAGTTCCAATCTCTAAATCGTTTAGATTTACTCATCAACTGCGCAGGATGCTCATTTGGAAACGAGCCCATCACTGACGTGTCAGTAGACGATTTTCGAAAAGTCATTGAAGTCAATTTGATTTCTCCCTTTATATTGAGCAAATGGGCGTTTACTAAAATGGCTTCGCAAAGCCAACCTGGTGGGAGAATCATCAATATTGGAAGTATTGCGTGCGAGTCGCCACGTCTGAATGCAGGTTAGTTTGTTACAGATTATTTGTGAATGATTGTTTTGATTGTAAAATGCTGACTCAATCATTTTTTAAACTGTTGCGATCAGTCCCATACACGACATCCAAATACGCACTGTCGGGATTAACTCGCGCACTTTCCATAGAAGGACGGCATCTATCCCAAACAACCAAAGTGGATGGATCAACTAACGGAGTCGTTGCTGTGTGTCAAATTAACCCGGGAAATGTTCGTAGCAGCATCATGTCTCCAGAGGAAATAGCGAGGAGAGAAAAGGAAGAGGGTTTTGTGGATCCGGAGGATGTGGCGAAAATGGTGGCGACTGTGGCAAATTTACCGAATACAGTGAATGTGTTAGAGAGCACAGTGATGCCTACGAGACAGCCTTTGGTTGGGCGGGGATAGGATCTTTAGCTTTTTTAGGTTGAATAGCCACTGAGTAGGTAGTAGAGTCGGGTCGGGTCGGTGATTGATGGGAGGGCAAGGAGAAGAAACTATACGCAGCATGAGTATCGTACATGTGTGTCTTTTGAATTTCATCTACAAATCGGTTACACAAAGAAAGATAAAATGCACCACACCAAACAAAACAACCAAATGATACATATACATCCAATGCTCAAAGAAATATCTCTTCTGCTTCTGTCGTTTGGATGCTGAATTGCAAAAAATGCCAAGATCAAAAATGCAAGTTGTAAGAAAATTCACCCAATCCAATGGAAACGTTTGTATGGTACAAAAAGACAGCAGCCAAACTACTGCTGTTACCTTTACAGGACCGAATGCTTGCGTATAGATTGCATAACCCCTTAACCAATAAGTGTTGTTATGCAGTTACTCATAGAGTGTATCACCTCTTTTAATGAAAAAGACAGCATCGCAACACTTTTTTGTTAATATAAACTAAATATCTAATTGTTGGAATCACTTTGGGCAATGGAAGATTAGACCCCTCCCATTATGCCTTCCCATTAGAGAAAAGGTGGGCTGGTGAGGCCAGCTCAAGTAGTGGCACGAAAGAAAATGCCAGCCCGAAGGATGAATCGGATAAATCATCGGAAGAATACTTGTTACCTGATTGGGTGTATGACATTTCATTTAACTATGACCCCAGTTTGACAAATCACTATTTAGGTTAGGGTCAAGACATGGCAAAGGAAGTAATAGTGCCAAGAAAATTGAGAACACAAGCAGCATGCCATCCTACATCCAATCCATATTACAAAATGCAAACGGAGAACAGACAAAACCCTACCTGTTTCCTTTACGAGAAATTGCTGCCAGAATAGGTGCCGACCAATGGCACCAAAAAGGTGTACAAGTAGATTTACTAAAAGGTTGTGGCGATGGAAAAAATCCATCCACATTTCAATGTCCATCCTCCTACGAGGCAAGAATATTTGAATTTGCTTTGTTCACCCAACGATGCTAACTTTTTGAAGGATGAGAGGAGCATTGTGATGGATGTGGGTTGAGGGACAGGAATTCTCTCTGCCATTTTGATGCATCCTCATCCACTGATGTGGGCAGTTTGAACTGAAATTTCTCCACTAGCTATTACGTGTATCGTGACTTGAAGTTTCACCAGACAAGCGAATTATTAGCTGATAGCAAAGCAGACCTGCTAGTTTGCAATCCACCATGTGCAATAATAAAATACACACAATCAAACACAACCAAAAACGGAAGCAAACATTTACTTGGCTTTTGATCTTACAAACTCAAATGTGTTTCCCAATCCACGATAAATCCATCATCATGCAAATGCACACAACCCTGCCTTTCCACCCTATCCTCCACCCCATCCTCGATAATACCCCAAATTACTTTCTACTAGGTGCATGTACAAAGTGGCTAACTACTTCTTTGTATTATATTATGATTATTTTTGAGCAAGTAGAACAGGTCCTGCGTTACAGGACAACTTGCAACTGAACTGGAATGGGAGTTTTATGAAAGGGAGACATTTCTCTTCTTTTCATAGTTGATTGCCAACTCCTCGGTTAAGGAATATTTTTTTTCTTAGAATGTTCTAACAATAAATCATAAGCGCCTTACACAACTTTATGAAACTTGTC
This sequence comes from Conticribra guillardii, assembly GCA_036939335.1. Lineage (NCBI taxonomy): Eukaryota > Bacillariophyta > Thalassiosirophyceae > Thalassiosirales > Thalassiosiraceae > Conticribra > Conticribra guillardii. Next base: position 6,757 of record JALLAR010002453.1, read on the forward strand.
ATACCTCTCGTTAACTATATCCAACTTTTCTTTTAGAACAGATTTTTTGCTTTGTCAAACATTGTTCATGAGGCCAACAATTATTCAGCTTGATTTGCTCTTTTTTTGGCCTCGGCCAACAATTATTCAGCTTGATTTGCGACTGGTAACAAATGATCACATGGGAGACCAGCAAATCTAGCATAGCAATACTTATGGTTATGGCAGTCTTTTTTCATCCAGGTCTGGTCTCCTCTGACCAATAAATTGTCTTCTTTCATGTTCATTACTTTTGGGCAGTGGATGACACACTGACATTCATCAAGCGTGTAAATGTCACCACTGGGTGTTTTGATATTGTTGTTTTGTCTTGGTGCTTGACCTGGTTGATTAAAAATAGGCAACATCGTTGACGTTGCCGACAATCCGGTTCCTGAGGATGACAAAAACCCCTGCCAATTCCTGTTGACATTTGGTCTTCACAAGTTCACGCAACTGAAGTTTGACATGGACTCCCGGTTGTATTATTATTTATTATTTATTATTTATTATTTATTATTTATTATTTATTATTTATTATTTATTCTTGCTTGATGGTGATCACGAAGTCGCTGGATTAATTTATTGTTGTCTTAAATTATTGGATTTGTAGGAATAGAGCAAGAACCATAATTGCTGCAATTACTGCTTTATTGGTGATTCGATCTGTAGATTCGGAAGAGATTATTATCGTGGCAAGTCTAATTCATGTACTGATCAATAAGCTGACTGTTGCAATAGGATTAGCAGATAGTATTGTGATGGTTACTATTATTGTTTGCATTATTTTAACGTTGTATTCCCATTTAATTTCCATTTTGTTGCTCCCTTGCATTCAGCGTAATATTGATAGAGACGAACCTAAGCAGTTTGGGCTTATAACCTCTTAATTGTATTAATTTTAGCGAAGTAATTGGAGGTTCGATCAACCTTAGCAATGCAATTGATATGATAATACTTTTGGTATAGATTAACAATTTATTAATGAGAGTAATACTATCAAGTAAAAACGATGTAAAAAAAACAAAAGAGAACCCCATACAAAAACATCAGACTTGAGTCAGGTGTTTTTAGTGTTCTTGTGTGTCACCTAGTCATGTTTTCACTCGTGAGTGCAGACACACTCAACAGTAAGTAGGCAATACTCAGTGGTTACATGAAATATGTACTATGATTGAGTATTCAAATTAAAGCTAGGAAGCTGACGATTTTTAATATGTAAGGACTGAGATTATTGGACAATAATCAAATGAATTGTGTCCACTCCAATGTTGATAGCATTGAAAGAGAAATAAAAATGAAATGCGGAGACCTGATTATTTTTAATTCTACGGTCGGTTGGATTTTCTGGATTTCATTTTTGTTGTAAAGATTGCACACGAAAAAATGAGCGCTTTCCAGCCACACTATCTGCTACGTAAGAAATAGTATGTTGGGTCATATGTACGTACAGCGTACCAATTAAATTTGGTGGGAAGGGGTATCGATAAGAATCGGTATGTTTCCAACAGAGAAGGGCAATGTCTGGAAGACACGGTATGGGTAGGGTACGACATACTGTATTGTCCGGGTACTTTCTCGGACATACTTCTGTCAGTATTTATCAAATCGAACCTCGAGCATGCACAACCTCATGCTAAGCAGACAGAAAGGTTGTGTGTTAGAAAGTCACGCTGTCTCGTGAGTCGTGGTGCTCCTCTCTCAACACTCCCCGCCCGTCGACCATGCCGACAACAACGATGACAATGGCACATCCGTTTCAGAATAGTTATTCAATAATTTTATAATTTGAGTTAGGAACTTATATAGACCATGCCATGGTGAAGCATATTGTGCGTTATCAATAAGTAATTTAATACGTAACCAATAGAAATATTTTTTATTAGCTTGCTATGCTGTCACCGCTGGGACGATGACAATGGCCCTGGCCCTCAAAGGAATCAACAGNGATGACAATGGCCCCGGCCCTCAATTGAATCAACAGATTCTTTCCATAATAAAAACGACAAGCAACACACAGTGGCAAGTGTCGCTGTATGTATCAATTGGAGAAGCCGATACCATTGTGGTGGAGAGATGTTGCTCTCGATCGTCGTCGGCATGGTGGACGGGCTGGGAGCGGGGAGGGGTGAGAGCGGAGCATAACACTTTTCGTTTAGATCAGTCTACTTAATTTAATACAAACCTACTTACTTACACAAATTCTAGTACGAAGTTACGAAGGACCTCCTTCAATTTCCACCATTTCCACCCAAAAATTTCCTGTCTCCGACAACACTGACTGTCCTCCCTGCTCGGTGCCGTCTTCGGCCGTCAACGCCACTTTTCTCCTCATCTCCTAATCTATCGCCACCATTATCGTTGTTCCATGGAACATCATTCTTCATCGATTTCATCACATCATTATTACCCGCCATGGTAACTCCCTAACAAACCAAAATCCCACCATCACCACACCATCTCCATCGACTCGACTCAGAACGGCCTACGTGAATTAAGTTGTGTTGGAATTCCATACACTCTTTACTTACATGCGTTCCTCCCCCACACTGTGTCTCCCACAAGTACCAATTCCTCCTTGTAACATAAAGATCCTACTTATCGAGATCTTCCTCCGTATCACTCTCGATGTCTCGGGCCGACACTACGTTTTCTACTGAAACAGATCTTGAGTGGGATATAACGTGGCAATTCTCACGTGACTATAACCCTCCCATCTGGCACTGTGCTTACTGGGAAAATCAAGGCCTCTTCCGCACATACATTGCTATTGCCATCCCAATTAATAATACATCCACAGCTGCTGATTGTCGCCTCTTTTTAGAACGAGAATTCTTCGAAAACGTAGCCGACAACCTCGAAGAAACACACCCACATCTCCAACTACATTCGCGATCATTTGATACCCGCTACTTCTTTGGCGGTTTTTGCCAACAGATCCGGCTCCTCATTCGTTTTACTACTCGATCGTCTCAACTAGCTCCTGCAGCCTAATACCAACTCCTCTCTCCTTAATCAAGACCATATCATTACCTTCTCTCCTCCCCTTATCATCTTCTACGCCTCCCCTGTACATCATAGTATAGAACCCCTCCTCGCGCCAAAAAAGAACATTCTCCAGTTCTCTGCCCATTCCCTCGAACCCCTCCCAGTCTTCTCTCCTCGAATAATACCTATCTTCCCTGTCACACATCTGAAAGTGAGATCTTTCACGCCCGCGCCAGAACCTTCTACGATGGGTTCAGTACGGACTCTACTTACGCGATTTCTCGTACTGAGGTCCACGATCACATCAACGTGTCATCACACTTCACCATACTTGCATCATAATCCCTCACTTTTTCAGATACCCACCGCTCACAATCAGGACACTTCCAACCTTACGCACATCATCTCCATCATTTTTCACCCAGCTCACAATATCGATCGAACGCCCCGTTTCACCCCATCTCCTTCGTTCAGTCCAATTATGACTCTCTCTCCCACCACCATCAACAACCGTCGTTCCAAGACACAGAAAGCCTCCACCCCACGCGCTTTCAAATCAAAAACCTCCAACCTTGCCAACGCCACGGCAAAAGCTAAAGCTCTTGCTGAAGCTTCTGCTGCCGCTCACGCCCTTCAGCTTCTCCACCCTCACGACGCTCACACGGCACCGAGTACCGCTCCTACATCAAGATCCTCCACTCCCTCCGTCTCCCCCACTGGACCTCCCACCAACCCCAAGGTCGCCCCCACCCATCGTAATGTGCCTCAGGCGGACACCCCCGACAAGAACATCAATACGATCCTGCTCGGCATGAACGCCCCCCCAGATGTTGCCGACGATGCATCTCCCCCCACCCCCAGCAGCGATGTTAACCCGGCAGTATCCGATGCATCCGATGTCACCCCCCCCTCCGACACATCGCCCTCCATCAATTCGGATGATATGAGTGAATCCTCCGATCTGCTCTTGAATGTCAAGTCCCCTACGTCCAAAAGAACTTCCAACAAACCCCATGCCACTTCACGTGGCAACCTCAACAACAAGCTTACCTCCCCTCCACCCAAACGTACCAACAAGTCTTCCCTCGAAGCTAACGTAGTGTCTCCACCTGATGTCGATCCCAAGTCAGTTTCTCAAGACTCTCCTAACCCCAACCCCTTCCAAACCCTTCCTCTCACTGATGCGGGCGATTTGATCGATCCCACCGATGCCATGATCGAATCTGATGAAGATTCTCCTGCAAAGGCAGTGCCGCCCAAGCCCCTCAAGAAAACGTCCAAACCCCCTTCAAAATCCCCCCCCCATTCCATCCTCCGCTCCAAAACTCATGCGCCCCCTGTTACTGACACCTTCGCCCATCGAAAACTTGTCGAATTCTCCTTCAAAATTGATGGTGAAGATCGCATGGCCTCGGCCCACGAGAAAATCGGGATACTGGTTGAAAATCTTAAATACGTCGACTCCACTGCCGTGATTTTCCCAGTCAAAGATGACTCCACCCTCCCTCCCATCCGGTCAAAAGCCGCCCTCCCAAACAACTTTACAAAACTAAGTGACCATATCAAACTTACCAACGGATATTGGGTCTTTGCTCAATCCAACAACAACAAACGGCCTCCACAAGTCTATGCCTGCATGTCACTAGGTATGAATGTTGAAATCGGAGAAGCTCTAGAAAAGGCATCCTTTGAATTTTCCCGCCATGGCGGAATGAACCTCCGTATAAAATCCCTCCAAGCATTCAAGTCCGAAACCCCGTTCTTAATTATGTTTGTCTTCAATCGCCTACACCAACCAACATTGAAACACGAGTTAACTATAGTACTCGAGAATGCTAAGGCCCACCTCATTGAAGAAGGTCTGCTCGATGCCGATCGAGCTGATATCGCGATCCCAGATTTCTGTTTCCGGTCGAACAATCCCCGCCTCCCTCGTGACACTGGCAAGACAAAGCCAGGGAAATACGATAGCTTCGCCAATCAAGGAAAGAAGGTGTTACATGTGGAATGCTCCGAAGCAGATACAGCATTCATGTGTCAACTGCTCTCTCACGTTAAAGAACAAGGCACCCTCAAGAAATTGTGGGGAAAATTTGCCCATCTTACTCACCCACTGGATAATGATGCACCCCCAGGAGATATCCATCGCCTCCGACGAATGTCTCAGGCACATACCAGTTTTCACTGTAGTGTCTCCAGTAGCACTTTGTACGGCATCACCGATCTCAATGCCGAAGCATACTTATCGGAAGGAGACCATCCGGATGATGACGGGGTGAATCAAGGCTCCTCAGGTTCTACGGCCATGTTTGTGTCAATCCGAGACATGCTGTACAAAATGCAGCTCCCGGATGGGAGTCCACTCTTCCTGACAGTAATTCAACGTCTGAATAGTAAAGATGTGGATGTGGTTGTACCTAACAATGCTGCTGCTGAGACAAGACTGGCTCAAATGAATAAGCACACACCTGGGTTCCTCTCACATTATTGGCAAGATCAGGGCCACCCTAAAGCCTTCATCTCGGCCTTACTTCGACGAGGTTGCGACCCTGAGTTAGTCCACTCCATTAACTCTACAACTTGGGACAGTAAAAAATTAATTATTACAACTCCGAAGGACAAGGAAGATGATGAAGCTCTCAACCTTTTGGAAAAACAATCGTGGTTGATCTCGATGCCTGAACTGGAAGCAGAGAAGGACAATGAGATGGCCGCAAAACGCTTCACAGATCCGGACCTTGCCTTTCCATTGAATGACGAGCTCTCCGTCAACACGATACATGGAAAAAATGTGTCTACAGCTTCTGCTGCCAAAAAGAAGCCGGATCACGCCGCTGATGGTACACCTATTCTATATCTCGGACGAAGTAAGGTCAAGGAAACTCCTATCCAACAGGCAGAGCTTCTTGACTCCTCTGATGACGATGATGACATGAGTGCACTCACGCATATGACCCATGAACAGCTCCTTGCGCATGTACAAGGCTCAAGGAAGAAGTATCGCCGCTGTTCCACGGGTAAGGGCTCGCCACCCAAGAGAAGTCAGCCACATGCTCCCGCTAAGACCACCCAAGATCCTGAAGTATACTCTATTCAGGATAGTGAGGATAGCGGAGATGCCTCTGTGGCGTCCCGCGCATAGTCGCAACCAACACCTCTCCTACGACTACGAGGAGAGGGGTGCCATTTCCGCCTAGTAGTCCGTGTCTTAGTATTGGTAACTCTGGGAGGCGCCAGAGAAACCAACGTCGATGTGCCCGGTATCGACAGCAACAAGAAACTACAAGATCAATTCACTTACTATCAGATACCGGTAAACTTAACTTAATAACAAAAAGGGGTCAATTAAATACTACCCAACATAACATAATATCACAACTTCTGAAAACGCGCGTCCACCACCTTCAAACTAAAAGTGGTCAAGAATTGGAAGAAGCACTACAGGACGAGTCCACCATCACAACCGCGGCAGAATCCGAGCTATCATGGGTAGAAGAGGAGCGTTCCAAACAGATGGAGATAAATGAGGTGGACGACGCAATTCGATCAGAACTTCTGTCAATTCACGGGACACCACCTACTCGCAAGAGAAATGGTATTACGAGAATCGGTGGAGAAAATGTCAACGGTTTTAAAGATTGTCTCATTAACAACGATAAAGTGGAAAAAACAGTGGCCATTCATAATGATAACGAAACCGACATTGTTCTCTTCACGGAACATCGACTCAATCTTCGACATAAAGATAATCGTCATGGGTTCCGTCAACTCTTCAAACGGGAAGCCAAGTTGGAGACTATTGAAGCCAATAATATACATGAGAATGTGGGAAGGGTGCAGGAAGGTGGTACGGCAATTTTGGCATACGATGAGATCGCTGGCTTCCTTGATAAGAAAAATAGTGGAAAAGATGGTACCGGCCTTGGTCGATGGTCCTACATGCGCTTTGCTGGAGAGGATGGACATGCCACACGAGTGGTCTGTGCATACAATCCATGTTATAACAACAAGCAAGGATCAAACACAGTTTACCAACAACACCGCCGTTATTTCATCACCAAGGAAAGATCAAACACATGCCCTCTCATCCGATTTCGTGAAGACCTGGTGAATCAATTAACACAGTGGCGAGATGAAGGTGACCGCCTCATAGTCTTTATGGATGCAAATCAACATGTATACAACGGACCTATTGGAAAACTCCTCACTGATGAAAATGGTCTCATGATGGAAGAAGCTGTCCTCAAGTGCACCGGCACGCAAACTGGGCCTACATACTTTCGAGGAACACGACCTATTGATGGGTGTTGGGTCACTTCTGACATCGAAATCGTCAACGCTTGTGTCATGCCGGTGGGCTTTGGGGTTGGTGATCACCGCATGTTCTTCCTAGATGTCACCACAGCTTCGTTTGTCGGACAATGCCCCCCAAAAATAAAACGACCAGATGTCCGGAGGCTCAACACAAAAATCCCATCCTGCCCAGAACGGTACATAGCAAAGTTGGAAAGTAATATGGACAAGAACCGGCTCCTGCACCGCCTCCATCAGTCACATACAAGAGATGATCTCACTGCAACAGAGCGTTCCGCATTGATTGAAAAAATAGATGCAGAAAGTAAAGCCTACATGCTGAATGCAGAAAAGAAATGCAGACGAATAAAATGCGGCAGGATAAAATTCTCCCCCGAAGCTTCCTTGTGGATCCGTCGTACGCAAGTTTATCGCTCCTTACTCCGGTTTCATGCCGGCCGTATTCGAAACCGTAGCAACCTGAAACGCGCGGCTTGCCGATGTGGTATCTCCTACCCTTTACAATTGCCAGAGGAAGAGATCCGAAGACGTCTCAAAGTATGTTTAGCAAAATGTGACTATTTCCGCGAGAACGGGCAGCGCTTCCGCAGTAAGCACCTGAAAAATCGACTCTCGCTTGCCCAAGAAAAGGGGGATGAAGTGGCAGAAAAACGAATTCTCGACATTATCACAAAGGAGAAAGAGAGGAAGAAACACCGTACAGTTAAGGCCGTCACAGGACGCCAACAGGGCCGAAGCGTAATGTCAGTGCAGGAAGAACACGATGGCGAAGTTATTGAGCATACGGAGAAGTCCGCAGTCGAACACGCCATCTTTGAGGAGATTCACAACAAACGATTTACAATGGCTGAGTCTGCACCCATCTGCCACTCTCCTCTGTTAGAAGAGTTTGGGTACAATTCAACAACTCCTGCTGCACAAGCCGTATTAGATGGAACTTATGCTATCACACCTGACCTTGAGGCTGCTACCGCTGAAATCTTCCGTGAATGCGCACGAATACGAACTATAATACCAAAGGACACTGCACCAATCTGGGTGACAAAAGCAGATTGGCAGGAAACATGGAAGAAAGCTAATGAACGAACATCCTCCTCTGAGTCGGGCCTACACTTCTCCCATTATAAAGCAAGCATCAAGTCTGATTATCTCTCCCACTTCCATGCCACCAAAATATCCATCGTGCTGGTACGCGGTATTGCACTGTCCCGATGGTCACGAGGATTGTCAGTTATGCTGGAAAAGGAGTTTGGAGTCACGCTAGTCCATAAGTTACGGGCCATCTTACTGATGGAAGCAGACTTTAATTCCGCAAATAAGCTCATTTACGGTATCCGCATGCTTCAGAATGCCCGACGATACAAACTGATGCCAGAAGAGATATGCAGTGAGAAAGGAAAAGTGGTCAACGATGGCACCCTCTCTAAAGTTCTGCTGTATGATATCGTCCGCCAAAAACGCATCCCTGCTGCCATTGCCTCTGTTGATGCA
>JALLAR010002456.1:0-10022 GCA_036939335.1 Conticribra guillardii
TTTATTCTCAGCCTTCTCCTGTGCCACCTCCTCTACCTCCAAAACAACCTGTACGTCGACGTCCGCCTCCTCGACCTGTGCGTTGGGCACCTCCTGCTCAGCCTGCATATCATTCACCTCTTCCTACAATTTTTGCCATATCTACTGCTGCCTTGGGGAATGCTGGCAATTCTTGTTATATTAACGCAACTCTTCAATGTATCGCAAATGTACCACTTATAATGGAGGCCATGGGACAGATGAATTTAAGTGGGCATGGTGTCCGTCATTGCCATTCCTTGTTGAAATTAATGATTCATTGTGGAAGTACTGGTTCTCGTATTATTCGGAGTCCTCCATATTATCTACCTCTTACATTTACATCAATGCTTCAAGAAGATGCTGAGGAATATATGTCAACTATATTTAGGCACCTAGTACAGGCGGGTGGTGAATCGGTCCATAATGTTATGTCCTTTTTAACTATGAAAAGCACCATTTGTTCCTTTTGTAATACTGTGACAGAGACCATTGAAAACGCAGAGTCCACAATTTTGCAAGTGGGAGTGCCCAGGGAGCGGAATAGAAGAGTGACATTGAGGGAGTGCATCGCATTCGGATATGCTGGAGGCACTATGATTAGAAACAGACAATGTGATACTTGTGGTAACATTGCTGCTTACTGTCCCTATACCTACAGTATAGCTGTATTGCCTGATGTTCTTATTATTCAGTTGAAGCGTTTCACTGAGGACTTTTCATTACTCAAGATTGACACTTTTGTTCAATTTGATACAGTTCTGAATTCAACAAGCATAGGTGCTAGTGGGGAAAATGTCTTGTATAATCTGGTCGCTGTCATTGAGCATCAAGGTCGAACTATCCAGTCAGGACATTACATTGCAAAGGTCAATACTCGCTATGGTTGGAGGTTGTACGATGATGGTGTAATTTCAGAGTTGGATGGCAACATGATTTGTACAAGGAATGCTTAACCCTAACCCTAACCCCTAACCCTAACCCTAACCCTAACCCTAACCCTAACCCTAAATCGAAGCATAATGGTGAAAATAGCCGAAAAAATTGAATAACTAGACAAAAACCTAACTTTTTAGAAAACTATTTAGGTCGGGTAGGTTTTCTCACCAGGGGCTACAATCCCCTAAAGTTTCAAGAAAATCGACCTAACTAGGTCTCTGGGGTCCCCCTTCTAACCCTAACCCTAACCCTAACGTCTCTCCGTTCTCTACAATCCCCCAGAGTCTTAAGAGAATCGACCCTCGTAGGTGTCTGGGAACCTGCTTCTAACCCTAACCCTAAAATCATAACTTAGACAAAAAAAATTGGGACATTAGGATCATCTAGTCTTCCTCTATAATCCCCCAGAGACTTAAGAGAATCAATCCTCGTATGTGTCTGGGGTACCCCTTCTAACCCTAACCCTAACACTAACCCTAATCCAAACCCTAATCCATACACTCATGTGATGTTTAGCATATTTGTTTTAGCCACGTTGGAAGGAATGTGATGTCCCTCTTTTTGTTCAATAATTCAAATATCCATTCCCTGGCCTTATGAGAAATTTCTTCTTCTTTTTTTAGTCTTCTGATGCTATTCATAAAGTCTTTAAGACATTTTGATCTGTGCCCAATGACCATGTAAATTAACATGAAGAATGCAGATTCACAATCATTGTACTTTAATCCTTTCAGATGATGAAAGTTGTATGATGTGTAATTTTCAAATTCTGAAAAGGTTGACTGTAATTTTTTTTGAATATCTTTTACATTCTGGTAGGGGTGGTGAATGATACATGAGTCCCATGTGGAACTCCTATGATGTAAAGGAAAAACTAATACCAAAGCATGGTGTTTGATATTTCTTTGTGTAAGTTCTTGTAGTGTAGAACCATTTGGTGATGTGTTTGTGACATTTGTATGTAGCATGGAAGTGATTTTGTGTGGTCTGAAAATATGTTCTTCTATTCTATCCTCAGAATTCAAAGTCATGTGATGAGCTGAGGATATCCTCAAGATGGCCATTTGAAAACACTTTTCTTCAAGATATGAGTATTTTGTTGCTAACAGTGAGATATAACTCAGTTTCAATAGATGACTGCCTCTTTGTGGAGAGTAATATCCAGTTGATGTAGAAGATGAAAAAAAGTACAAAATGGAATTGCAGTCTTCGAATACCGTATAATCATTCATTACATTGCAGTGAACCTTCCCATCAATGTGATCAAAAATGTAAAAATATGTTTGCCTCTTCTTTTCCAGGTTGTATTCAAATATCCCTATAGACTGCTTGAACATTAGACAAACAATCGGACAAAGAACATTGAATGAAAGTTCTCCCTTATCAGTGTCTTTGAGGTATTTTGCTATATCGAATATGGGATATGAAAGGATTTCTGATACACGGCATACTTTGTTGCTGAATAATTGGTGAAAATTTCCACATGATGATAATTCTTCCAAAAATAATATCATTCCGCTTAAATATGATGGTTCACATAAGTATTCATATTTGATGTGCTTGAGGAACTGATCTAATGATTGATGGAATGATCTGCTTCTGCTTATACTACTATATGGAAGAATATTGTTGTAGTTCTTGTTTGTTCTTTTTCTGCCTTGAAGCATGTAATGTTGGACATTTTGGTGCATCTTGGGGGTATTCATCTTGACCTTGTACCTTGATGGTATACTAGAGTGGGGGATCATTCCATGTGCAATGTTGTGTCTGATATATTTGTCACCTGACTCAATGGACATGATTATATCAAAATGGATAGAAGGCTTCATGTCCAAACTTTGGAATATGTATGTAATTGATCTGTGATCATGATATACATATGCAAATGTTGTTTTTTTTTGTTTGTCGTAACACAAGATTGTTGCTTCATAAGTCAATGACACCATTGGTAGAATGATGTGTGGAAGGAATTTGAATGAGCATATGGCATTGTCGAAGTTTTTACTGAGTAACAGCCTGAACCCTACCTGTGTCTCTAGCTTTTTGAGTGTGTCAACTGATTTGAAAACAGTATTCACTTTTCCATCTGAATTTAAAAATAAATTTTGAATTTCTGTCTCTTTACTAAGTTTTTCATGGAGCATTGTTCGGAGAACTTGATTCCAATTAGATGGGTCTGAGTTGAGACATGAGGACATGAAATCATAGCCATTTTCAAACTCTTGTGATGACATTAGTTCTTGAGCTTCATTTTGCATTATTGCATCAGGAACTGCAATCCTGATGGAAGTGTTATCAGCATTTCTGTAGTACATATTTTCATTAATCCCTCCCACATATAGTTTTACCACCAAGTCTTTTCGGATCACTTCATTTAAGCATGCATTCATTTCCTCAGAATTTGACATTGTCCATATGTCATATACTGCACCATCACACGGGAACATGTATTTCTCAGACATTGCTTGAAGATATACAAGATTTGAATAATTTGAACTTCGTTGTTTGACATTAATTGATAAATCACTGCATATTGTTTGAAGATCCACATTTGTTAAACTTGAATTTTCTTCATTTGACCCCCTAAGAAGAATGTCCCATGAAATAATTCTTGTCATTTCTGTTGTTCCAAGTGTTTCATTGCCATATTGGAATGTGTGCTTGTGAGTCTTTAGAATATAACTACATAAAAGTCTACTAAATGTTGACCTTCTGGGATCTGAGAATATTTCAAACTCTAGAAGACAATGCACGGAAAAACAGAGAGGGTCACTGGGTAATGATTTCTCCATTATTTCTTGTGTTGTTCTGTATTCTCCTTTTGTGTTTGTTGATCCTAGAAGAAGCCACCAATGATGACTTTCATCATCACAACCATTGTAGTCTCCAAATATGTGATTGTTCCCCATGTTTGTTTCTTTTCCATTTGTGAACCGTCTTGTGATCTCTGGGATTATATCAGATGCTAAATTCATTGAGAGTATGAGCTTGTCCTTGAGACTTAATTTTTCATAACTTGGTATTGGACTTTGCTTTTCTTTGAATGTGTCAATATAATCCATTAATACATTGATGCCATATTCTGAGATATTATTTTTCTTCAAAGATTCCTTTAGATACCTCTTATGGTTATGACATAGAGTTGGAATAATATCTTCATCTTGTGTGTGATTATGATTAATATCACATATTGAGAGACCGTGGTTGAATGGATCATGTCTTCTGTCATCTTTCATCCATGAATTCAAAAATTTTATCCCAAAACTTGGAGCAAATCCTATGGTAATCATCAACAGTGAAAAATATACTTGTAACCACAATGTCATATTAGTACTTGCATAAACCTCATTAAACTGTGATGATGACCTCATTTTGAGCATTGGTTTGACCTCACTAACCAATGATAATGCCTTTGTCTTCAGTATTTCTGGTTCCAAATAATGCACCTCAAAAGTATAACGTGTTTTATTGAATAACTCACATAATGACAGGTACACATGAGCTAGGAAATCATTGTAATGTCCTTTTTCCCTCATCAGGATGTCTTTGTTATGAGGGCGAATAGATACTTCAATTCTTGAAAATATTCCATTCGTCTTTACCACATCAAATGCTTGTGATGCAGATGTTTCAATGTGTCTTGCCAAATTTTGTATATTAATGAAAGAACGCTTTCCAATATTTCTCATGTCATGGTAACTCAATGGAAATTTCATTCTATTTTGCATGATGACATGTGATATGGATGAGTATAGCTTCAAACTGTGCACACAACCAGAGTGTATGGATATATCACTACATGTATTCTGATCATTTGAACACTTGTTTGATGCTGTGTATAGTTCACATACAAGATGTTTATCATCATCAGTGTATCCTATGTCGTCTGTGTCATCATCATTTGATATGTAAATGAATTTATCACATTTCTTCCAGTTTTTCTTCTTCATAGACACTGTGCCACGGAGAATATTTTTTCTATCGTTAATTTTGGAGTTATCATTGTCACTGTCACTGTCACTGTCACTGTCACTGTCACTGACATCTTCATCATTGACCTTTTCACTACTCTTAAAATTCCTGTTGGAAGTTGACTTATTTTGTGATTTTGTATTTTTTTTTTCCTTTTTCATTAGGGATACCTCATGAATTGGATATATTACCAAATCAGAGTGCTCCAATAGTCCTGTTGAGTTTTTTCTTTTGGTTAATGATAATTGAAGGAGCCTATTTATACCTGCTGGAACCATAAATCCAAAATCCAGCTGTGTAATTTCTACCTGTAGATCATGTTTCCTCATTTCACTTATTTTGTTCAAACATTTTCTCAGTAAACAACTACTTGAGCCTGGATCAATGTTCATCTTCATGCCAAAGTCTGCCATGTGTATGTAGTGCTCTTTTAATTCCTCAACGTAGCATGATTCTATTATTGCTTCTATCATTGATGCATAGCCAGGTTTGTTTGCTGCTGCTTGAGGGTTGAAACACAAACCATCACTTTGAGATTTTGTCAAAAAAATTCCTTTTTTTGTAAGGTTCATTAACAAACTGTCTTTGCATGTTTTGTGTAGTGCAATTTTAATTGGAGTATCTATCACCAACATTTCAAGACCTTGATATGAATTTGTAACATGCTGACTCTCATTACCAGAGCATGAAAAGATACTGTCAACTTTTTTTGATCCAGTTACACTGTTTGGTAATCCACAGCTGAATGTCATGTTTGTTCCAAACAAGAACAAGAAATCTTTGATTGACTTCACCTTTTCCGGTGTCATTTGTTTTGTTCTCATTATTACGCTAATAGCATCACAGTCAGTTGTTATTTTGGCTGTTATGCCTTTTGAATGAGGTTTGAATTGGACAGAAGACTAATACATGCTTTGTGTAGCTCCTTTGTAATATTAAGATTATCTTCAATAACACAAGAGCCCCTAAAAATAAATGAAAACACCAAAATAACATTCATGAGATAGTTCTACATTGAACATAGTTATGATATAAAAAAATAATTGCAGTTGGGGGGCTATTCACCATGGGTAAAATTTAGTACCAGGGGGGGGGCTGTAACCACCACCACTTCCATCATAACTACCTTCTTCTTTTTCTGACATTATCTCAGTGAAAAGAAACTTATGTTATGATAGAAGTTTGAAATAATTATGACAATGAAATATAAATATTTTTATTGTGTTTTGTTCAAAGTACTGTATTCCTATGGCACATTGGATATTACTGAGTACTTATAGAACAATTAAACACCTGTCAATGCTTCAAACTTGTGTAGATAACTTGAATTGGAGAGCTGTGATATGCACCACCTCCTGAGTGAGAGGACTAACTCACAAAAATTCAGTAAATTTGAATTGAATATGGACCCTAACTAGTGAAAACATGTTCAATAATAAAATCAACATGCCTGTAATAATAAAATCAAAATCAGCCATGTGACCCTAACCCTAACCCTAACCAAACCATAACTGTATTGATGTATGTTCTTCAAAACATACCTCAATATTTCTGTTTTGAATAGTATGCCTGGGCAGCTGCATATCGATTGGAGTCTATTTTCTTCTCATGAGCTTGGGTGCATTCAAGGTGATAATGTGATTGTGTACCCATGATAAAAATATCTCTCTCAAAAACACCTTTGAATCTAGGTTTGTATGAGTACTCCTTGTTTGGATTGTTTTTCCTTTTTTTATTCCTTTCTCTTTCGTCAAAGGATGATGTTTTATCCCTATTTTTCAATTTTATCATCCTTTCTTTAATGGTTTTGTGTTGGTTGTCAACCCATGTTATAACTTCTTTTAGTACATCATGGTCTTTTTGATCTTCATTGAATGAACTTGTCATAATTGCAGTAATTCTGACTACCATCAACTTCATGACCATGTCATGAACTTCAAGAGGTGATTTCATGTTATTATTGCATTGCATATTTTCAACCATAAATTTGTATGGAAGCTTCAACCATATCAACAGTGGCTCTCCGTACATGTCATCTACATGAACTTGGTTAGGGTTAGGGTTAGGGTTGTCTTTTTCATCATCTTCTTCCTCAACTGAGTCTTGTTCATCATCATCTTCATCATTATCTGAGTCATCTTCTGAATTTTCATCATCAACTGAGTCTTCTTCAGGAAATGATAAGACTGTGTCAAAACCAAATTTAATATCATGAAATATTAGTTTTTCACATATATCACCAGAAAATTTCTCCCATTTTTCATAATCTTCAATGCTTATGTGTTTCTTGCATTCATTCTTGACATGATCAAAGTTAAGATAATCCACAATATATGCTATTTGAATGAGTAGGCAGTTGGATGAAAACAAAGGATACTCTTTCACACTCAGTTCATCATTATGTTCCAAATTTGTGAATATACCAATTGTTCCTAAAAAAACAGATTTTATGGAATTTTCAATACCATCCCAAAGACTTGAAATTGTAGTTAACTTTTCCATCATCTTAAACCATTTCTTTATTTCTTTGTATGTCTTTTGTCCCACACCTACATTGGAAATGCACACAATGAGAGCTTTTGATGATTCATTTAGCAATTCTACATGAAAAATGAAAATATCTGGTTCTGGTGATTTCTTAAATTCTTCGATGGATGACAAGAGGTGTTTGGGTGTGTTTTCTTGATCACTCAATAATTTAATTGTTGAAAGTTTCAATACATTATTTTGCAAATCCAACATGTGCTTCTTAAATCTTGTAAGAGTCCAAAAATTGTTCCAATTTTGATATTTTTGTTCAAATTTAGAAAATCCAGCTAATGTTACTTTGGTGGAGACTACAATTGCAAGTAAAGCAGAATGTGTACTGATTTGAAAAATATCCATGATGATAAAGTGTTGTAATGTGAATAAGTTTCCTGTTTGTGAAATGTTTTTTTTTAATTATGAGCAAAATTGTTCACAACTATTAATGATTAAAACTTGCATGTATTGCAACAGACAGAGCAATGCTTAGTAGCAGCAGTGGACAACACACAGGAGGAAAAGCTATCATCAGTGGCAATGCAAGGGACTCAGGGGGTGACAGGGGCGCAATGCATAGAATGAATTAAACTACATATTTATACAGTAAACTTCATGCACTGATCATGAAAATAATAGTATGTAGACATACACAACAAAATGTCTCTTGTCCCACCCCAACAACTCAACAAGCTGAGCACTATGGTTTTTGTTATGTTATTTGTTGTTATTACTGTTTCATTTTCTATGTTCAAGATGGTTTCCCTTCATACAAAAAGCTTGAAATAATCCCTGTAACCTTTGGTGAGACATATGTACTTTCAAATATTGATTTGGTGTCAACATAACATCCTGTGAAGCATTGGTCTCAATTACTGTTGTGTTCTTCACAGATCTAAATATTAATGCCATTGACAGTTCATTTTTTTTTTTGTAATGTGGCACTCCATGTCTCCATCTTTGCTTTATGCCATTCACATCCAATGGTATTTCATCTTCTGGATGCAACACAAACATGGAGTTGTGCTTCATTTCAATGGAAGTTAGTTTTTTCTGTGAAAGCCATTTCATGGATTTGCTTTTTTTGTTGTACATGTACCTCTGTTTCTGAAAACAAACTTTCCTTGAACCACCAATGGTGACAATACATGTGGGAGTACCTTCAGTTTGGCTATTTTTAGCATAGCAATATTTCCCATCAAACCTAGAATACACATTGTCAGTATGAAAACCTAATAACTTGTTTGGAGAATCACAACTTTTGTGGTAGTATAACAGAACAGTGCAATGATTGAATGCTAAGTTCATATATGACTTTTTGTATCTTGGAATGTGTTTCATTGTGTGTTTTATTGTGTTTGCTAAGACTACCATGCCCTTTGTCATTTCACGTGTTTTGGGGGTACCAACTGTCAATCTGCCAGTTCCATTAGCATAACAACATCTAGTTCCATTGGATAGAGTTAATCCATAGTATTGTCTCAAAACTGCTGGTCTTGTGAGGTTTGGAAGATATTGTTTGCATCCTAGTGGTTTGTCCATTGATACTATAACACCATTCTTTGAATTCAAGTCTGACATTATTAGTGTCTCCAGAATGGACAGTGCTATTTTACATGACTCTGTAGTAAGATAATTTTCAATGAGAACTGAGTTTAATGTTGTGAATTTCAGTAATGTAGCCATGATGATTTAATTGAATTTTGAGTTATCTTGTGTACAAGTATTTTTTAGTTTTTGAGTCTTTCAAACCCATCATTCACAAAAGAAAATTATGAGCTGTCATTGGATTAAATAGAGTATCATAAATGATACACAGCCATATATGCCCCAACAAGTACCAGCATTCTTGCAAGATGCCACTGTTGCCAAGATGGAGAGTAGTGGATATCATTGTGTTAAAATTGTATAAATCAACTTATGTGTTTATTCACTTTTGAAAATTATGACAATATCTTAAGGTTTGTTACCATCATGTTCAGTAATAATAAATTTCATTGAACTCTCCTTCTTTTTGATCTTTAATTTACAATTCAATATTGCAAATTTATGCCATAGCTCATGGTGAGTGAAATGTTTTTTTTTACTCAATAGCTAGTAGATACAACATCATACTCTCCTTCTTTTGTGATCCCTGTGTATTTCACTTTTGGATATGAATTGAATATTTTTTACGAGGAGAAAAAGGATTGAATGATATGCAACATGAAAACTTCTGTATGTCCTACCCCACTCATCCAGGAACTGAATAGATCCAAATAGTTGATGAGGTGTCATTGATTCAAAATCCTTCATATCAAACTGGCCAGAAAAATGGTGCAGAAGAATTTTTTTACGGGCCACTGATTTTTTGTCAGAATTCTTATTCATGTTGAAATAATCCCACATTTCGCTACGATTGTCCATATGCACACTGGCAAGCCAATGGGTTTTAGGGTTTGAAACAACCTCTTTCAATGTGTGATTTGAGTTATATGTGCTATTGATACTTGATATGTTGCAAACCATTTCAATGAAGGCATCCTTCACAGCTGTGGTTGCATCAAAATTCCCAACATCCAATTTGTACA
>JALLAR010002476.1:0-13247 GCA_036939335.1 Conticribra guillardii
AAAATCATGACAATCAGCCCCAAAATCACCACCATGCACAATATCAGTCAAGAACGTTGTATTGCCTGTCATTCTGAATACCGAAACTTCTAGGAAAGCTTCAGTACTATCTCGAGAAGCGATTCAAGTAGTATTGGGTGATGCGATTTTCTAGTGGTGCTTGCTTGACCTGAGTTGTGTCGGCCCTTGGATCGGGCGATGACAAAAAAGTCACATCTCACCAAAAACAATTACCTATGTAGGCAGGTCTGGGTTAAGGCTGTGTCTATGTTCAAAATGATGGAAATGCCACCAAACGGACCAACATGTTGTGAGACACCTAAAATAGCGTTTTTTTGCCGATCTTCTTCTCATTCAATCATGCGGTCCCTTCTATGTTCCAATCTTGTAAAACAAAAAATTGGATGTCTGCTTAATTTACTACGGCCTATTGGGCTGTAAAATCTCAATATGTGTTTCGAGTATGTGGAAATACAACCGAAAAATGTCAAAACTTACACCACTGTTGACACCTTGTGCAAAAACATTATCTTTATTGTTACATGTTGTTGGGCATTTAATATTGGTCCAAACAAGGCCATGAAGTACCCATTTATGCTGGATACTGGAAACTCAAGTCCAACTGTTTCCTCTCCCAAGAAATCCTTCTTCCAAGGTATACTTCTTTCAAACAAGAAAAATGTACTTCATAACCACTAAAGCAGAGAGAGTATCATTGAGAAAAGTGATTACTGCTCATCTTCAACTGGCTCTATGGCTATGGATCTAATCAACAGAAATAGCAGGTTCAAGAAAATTTGGACAAGTACGTTGTAAATATTTTATTGTCAAACAAAATTTAATCATCTCTAACATGCATATTTCTTTGTTTTGTTGTCACAATGTCATGTCAAAGGTGACTTGTCAAATGTCCAAAATTGATACAACGAGAAACCTTTGTTTAACCATCGCTATTGCATGGGCTCTGAATACCCGTCACCCTCCAGTTTCTGCTGGAAAGCACATCCCCAAGGATTATGTTAATGAGGTTTTGGCTATAATCAACCACAACTATCATGTACTTGTGGAGGCAAACATGGGCAAGGATCCACACTTTACAAGTATAACCATGAAGGAGAAACACCTAAAGAATCTCAAAATGGATTATGTTTATTGCAACATTAAGACTTTGAGGGCATCAACAAGTTTAGGACCTGCACTGGCAGCACCAGGAACAACACCGAAGAAGGGTGTTTGTTGGGACTGGAACAATAATTGTGATATAGAATTTCTGTTCATCAATATTGTGTGCTTCATGCATTCCATGCAATTGCAATGGATGTTGAAAAAGGTGTTGGATGGGTAAACCGTGCTGATAAATATTTGTTGAAATTGTTGATGGTCACTTCAAGTTCAAAGAAGATGTGAATTATATTTATGTCATGGAAAAAGTAGTTAATATCATTATTAACATAAATTAATTGTTGTACAAGTTAACGTGGGAAGTAGTTAACATGATTATTAACATAAATTAATTGCTGTACATGTTAACAGGATTACGGATATGGGCCCATGTGAGGGCCCACTTTTCGAAAGATACTTTTCGAAGAACAATACCTAGCAATCTGCTAGGAGTTATGATATGTACGGCAATGATTTTGAAAACTCGTGACAAGCACTAGAGAGTTAGATGCCACGCGTTGTCTGTCAAAGAAAAGGTCTGCATGATTTTTGGCATTAAAAATAGTACTACTCTGTTAGTAATTGAACCATTTTTTAAGCTAGCAACTTTGTTAGCGTTCAGCAACACGCGCTGTCAGAAAAAAAATTACCTATATACTTACATACCGGGGTATACGTACGTACAAATACCAAAACGTGATAAATACGTACCGCATACCGGTATGTGACTGTGTATGCACGATTCTTATTTTTATCGGGACGCACGTGCACACTACTTAACCTGTTAACATGGCAATGTGTACAACTTCATAATCATAAGATTCCTTTGAAATTGAATATGTGCAATCATTTACGATTGATTTCATAACTGATCCTGTAACAGTAGGTATCAACATAACATGGAAACATGTACGGTTTCAGATAGGGGGTCCGGCCAAAGAAAAGTGATATTTTTAAATGATTCTTTTGTGATTTTTTTGTTCAATATTATAGATATCCTGGAACTCAATTTTGACTCATGACTCAAAAAAATTGGTCGCAAAACAAGCATTCACGGTACTAAGTAATAGTCAAGTATATCGTTACCTACTCGCGCAATTTGCGCTACTTTTTTTAGAAATTTCAGAACTGTCGAACAAAAATCAGGTTCGCATCGATCACGACGCTCAACATTTTTTTATTAAAAATACTTCTACGTCTGTCCATAGCAAGATATGGTTTTTTTTGTTCTTTTTTTGTTCTTGTTCTAGATTTTGTTCTAATTATTTCTGTGCTGGATTTGTTACATTTCTAGATTTGTTCTACTTATTTGTACGTGTAACAATCCCAAAATCTGTACCTGTTCTAGTTCATTTGCCCGCACCTTTCCTGAATCAGGCTGTCACACACAATCGCGCTGTGGGGAGGGACCCACCACACATTCAGAGGCAAATCATTATAACTAAGCAACCGGGGGTTTCAAGTTTACCACGACAGACGGTATTTTATTTTTTACAATTTTAAATGGTACATTTTCTCGTTACTCGGCTCCCGGGAATTATATTCAACAGGTTTGGGAACAATCTTAAATATGAAACCCGCCATTCCCGGTTCCCCTAGAGAACCGGGAATACCTAACTGCAACAAAACTAATGGCCACAATGAAAACATAGTAACTCCTAAATATGAAAGTACAACTACATACCACAGACAATATTATAACCATACCATACATCAATACATAGATACTACGTATGAAACTTGAACGTCTGAATTAGTACTTAGGCTGTGAATATGTACCTCCAGATTTTGATTTCAGATTTCAGATTTTTCGCCAAACGAGTTGCTAGAATATTATACGACTTACCATGTGAGACTCACTTCCAAATCCGACCAACATGAATTTGTACCTCTCTCGATTTCACATTTGAAATTTGACATATTTTTATGACACATGGAGGATTTTTATGACACCTGGAATGTAATCAATGCTTGACCAACAGTTGACTGTTGGCTGTCATGTCGACCCAGCAACCCGCAAACTGCAACATTGCTCCCACCCTGCTGCCGCCTCTCTCTCGGCCACAATGGCACCAGCAGATCTACGCACGATGCAACACGCCATGGCATATTCTGTACACGCGCAGACTTAAAATTAAAAAATAAGCTATCTTTTACTATTTATTTGTATTATCTACTAAGTAGTTTCTAGTATGACCGTATGGTACATGGTACGATACACTAGATTGCGGTTTGCAGGGGGTTGGGCAATCAACTGACAATATTTTAATTTGACTTGATCAAAAAGTCAATTATTTTAACCCTAACCCTATCCAAATCTGAAATCGAAATCTGGGAGTTTTGTCGATCCGGATTTGGATCCCAAATCCGGGCCTCGGGTGTTCCAGGATTTCGATTTCAGGTTTCGGAGGGGGTTGTCAAGTCAAAAACCCTTTGTGCGCATGGATTTGTTGATTGTTGTGTAATATACTCGCTTTTGCGGGAAGATCGGATTCAACAAAAAAAACAGCTTGATCTGCCAAAGTGTTCCCTAATCTCAACAATCCACCATGCATTCTCTTGCCCATGTTATTAGCAATGCAATATCATCACAACGAGAGGCAGAGCTAGCGTAATGTTTGTTGCTGTGTTGTTTAAATTGTGTGCTTTATTGGCCTGTCACAAGAAACAGAAATCAAATGGCAGTATAATACTGCTTCGTCCGGATTTATTATTCTTTAATTTGTTGTTGATTGTTGCATAATTTCTCCTCCTGTCAATTAGTATGATTGATTGTTGTGTCCCCCTCCTCCTGGTTGTATTTTGTTGTATGTAAGCTGACTATTATAATGGAAGCAGGAAAAATAACATTATTGTTGGTTGCGTGAGGAAGGGTTGTGTCAATTGTTTTTGAGTGGATGCTGCTGGAGATCCTGCTGGCCATGGCAATGTTACAGATGAATGATCATCTGGATGAAGGGTGTCATCAACAAAGAGAGAGGTGGATGGGAAGAATAAGGGATGATGATGGGAAGTAAGCACAGAGCAAGAACCAAATAGCAAATAGAAGGGAGGAGGGTAGGCCAACGGAGCACCACTGATGGCCATTGCGGTGGGATCAGCCAAGTGTTTGCAATGTCCTTGGCTGAGGGCAAATGACTGCGCTAACAATCACAAAGACGCCCCCCTGCTCTTCATTAATAGTTGATTGTCGTGTTTCAGGTGTTGGGGTGAGGGGTGAGCATGGAGTTTGTGGCTTGCCCATGATCCCATGGCTCAAGATCAAGACCATCATCAACCTCGACACCGACGACAACGACGACACCAACATGACCATTGCTGCTCTAAAATGAAGGCAATAAAGCCGCCCACACTCTGTCTGCCTCACCTACCACTTCTTGGACCCATGTACTATTATCCCTTTGCATTATATTGGGTCCCGAGGTGTAGGAAGTCGTGCCATGGTCGGCAAAGCTCAGCGGTGGCGGATCGGTTTTGATCTTCGTCACAACAAAAAAGTGAGTTTTTCGAGGTCGGTTTTTGATCGCCCATAAATTTTTTTCAAAGCATATCTAACCCACTGGACTTTGACACCATATCGTCGCAGAATTTGACGCTCTTTTGAATGGCAATATCCGCTTAAGCCCAAAAGCAAGTCTTTCACATGTTATTGCGCTGTAAAGATAGGGCACAGATCAGGATCAGACCACCCAGGAGCATGTCTCGAATACTGATCCTACGTAAAGGCTACGAATGATCTCAAAANAGATCAGGATCAGACCACCCGGGAGCATGTCTCGAATACTGATCCTACGTACAGTCTACGAAGGATCTCAAAAAAAAAGTCGACTGACCACTGATTTTTTCGACGATTAGTGCCCGAGAGCCTTCTGGAACATTGCATTATTAAATTAATGGCTGAATATTAAGTATCGGTCCTGGAGCCCAATATTACTTCAATGCATAAGCTAGAATTGGAACAAATTTTACTAGGTGAAAAATGCACGTGAAAAGTACCCCTTAATTAAGGAGTTTCGGCCCAAAACTCCTTAATTAAGGGGCGTTGGGCATTAGACACTAGTACTCGGATAGCTACGGACTCTACGGATCATCAAAAGAATAATAAGCGTTATTTGCAATTTGCAAGCAAGCTCATTGAACAAGTGAATCAAATGGGCCACAGAATGCAGTGAATGGGACAGGATAGTCATAACTCGCACCCTGAAGCAAGTAGTTAAGTTTCTTAGATTTGATTTTTCAATAGATTGCGGCGTGCAAATATTGAATCTTGACATTGATCAAGAAATAAGCATATGGTACATCTGGCACCTTGACCAATTGAGTCGGAATCTGAGATATTACGAACAGCTGATCATCATAAAGACAATGCCAACATTATTCAAATTGGAGAGCGGTGCTCAATCTCGTAACGAGTCCAGGGCTGAGGTAGAGGCGGTAGAGACCAACAATGGGAACTCTGAACAGTTAGAGAACGAGCCCGATGCCGAGGAAAAGTCTGAGGGCACGAAATTTGATGGAAGTTGCCCAAAGAGCAAGAGCATAAACGAGCTGTCGGTGGAGAGTGACGAGTCAAGTCCCGAAGACGAAGGCAACTTTTCAAAAGACAATGAGGATGCAGAGGTTTTTGGCCATCGCAATAGCGGCACTCGTCGCTATTACAACAATTACATAAAACCGAAGATCAAGCAAAATGATCCACGCTTTAAGAAATTGCGGCTGGACCAGGCTGATGTAAGACATTTATCTGATAGTGCTTGGGAGCGATTAGGTCATTTCCTTGATAAAAATGACTACATCGAGATCGTAAACATTCACATACAGTCAACTAAAAAATCTCATCATCGTTCAAAGACCATGCTGCTCAAATCCGTTGAAAATATTAAGCAAATGCGCACATTGTCTATTCAAGGAATTGGCTTTGGCGATCATGTAGACCACATTCCGGCTTTGATTCCGGCTCTGAAAAAATCTACCAACCTCACTTCTTTGAAGTTCAGGTACACCTCATTTGGAGAACGAAATGAGGACATCAATATGCTGATGGATGCATTGAACGGAAGTGGAATCAAGAAGCTCTCAATTGTTTGGTGCTTTCTTGATAGAAACTTATCAGCATTCGGAAAATGCCAACTTCCAGACTTGGAAATACTTGATCTAAGACATAGTGACATTGAAGCAGATGGCATCAAGGCATTGATTCCCTTCCTCAAGAATACTAACTTGAAAAGACTCAATTTAAATTGTAATTGCATTGGACCAGTTGGCATCAAAGCATTGATCCCGTTTCTCAATAATACAAGCAAGCTAATTTTTTTTGATATATCAAGGGATTTGTCATCAAAGAAAATAAAGGGGGATGATTTTGGACTACTATTTGACAATTTTTTAAGGAAAGAGTCAACGGGAATAATTCATTTAAAAATGCGGCGAAGGGATAGGAAGCTCGATTGCATCATGAGGTGTAACTCTCAAACATTGGAATATTTCGGGGTGAGCATTGATGTCGCAAGTGGAGGGGCCACCAATAAGCTAGCATTGCCCAGAAGTGGGTCGCATTATCTTTCTGTCCTGAAACATTGCACATTCCTACCTTTAGGAACTCTGGATTTGAGAAGCAACTTTGTTCGGAATGACTGCTGCACGATCATTGCATCACTGCTGAGACGGGACGACTGCAAGTTGACTAGTCTTGATCTCAGCGTAAACGAAATTGATAATGATGGTGTGAAAAGTATTGCAGATGCACTTGTGCACAACTCTACACTAACAACACTGAATTTGGCCCAAAACAAAATTACCAATGAGGGCGCCAAAAGTCTTGCAAATGCACTTGGACACAACACTACAGTATCTACACTGAATTTAGACTACAACAAAATTGGTATTAAAGGTTACTTGTTCTTTCTGCGACTTCTGAACAACATTACAAGTATACAAAACACATATTATTCAAACCACACCCTGAAAAGCATTACTCTACCAGTAGTACTGGGTATGCCGAAAAAAATGGAGCCATTATTGAAATAATTTAATTGGGTCCAACGTTTCAATCACAAAGAAAATTCAGGACAACTAAAAGTGGCAAGTACACATTTAGACACCGACAAAAAGGTGGAATTCTGCCGCATGTTAAAAATAGATGAGTCTTCAACAATACCATTCACAGGCATGGATCCACTACTTCTACCTCAATTTATTGAATGGACTGGAAACAAATGCGGGCTAAGTGTGTTGTACTATGTCTGGTCTTCCAAGCTGTTCAGGAGACGAATGGACGATGTCAGAGTTACAGATCTTCAACAAAGACACGCCCGTCTAATGGTAGCTTGCAAGCAGAAAGAATCTGATCTTTTACAACAGATTTCAAATCTTTCTGCTACGGTCGCTGCACTTGAAAAGAAAAACACAGATATGGCTCTGACAAA
Organism: Conticribra guillardii; assembly: GCA_036939335.1. Lineage (NCBI taxonomy): Eukaryota > Bacillariophyta > Thalassiosirophyceae > Thalassiosirales > Thalassiosiraceae > Conticribra > Conticribra guillardii. Next base: position 7,587 of record JALLAR010002476.1, read on the forward strand.
TTCTGACCTCTTGAAGAAAAATGCAGACCTAGAAAACAGGAATACCCGACTATCATCGGATGTGAGCGTGTTTGAAAATATACTCACGACTACGAATTCCAATTTGATAAATCAATTAAAGAAAGTTAAGTCAAGACTCCAAGCTGGTGGTGATGGCGACGAATCACATGCCCGTAAGCGACCCAGGCATGATAACAAGTAAATTCTAACGTGATGTCACCTCAGTGTAAAATCAAGATTTCAAAAGTAGCACTCAAATAATAGAATAAATAGCTTATGTGTAATCTTTCTGTTTTAAAATAAGAGATTTATCTCAACCATATTTGACGCGTTATTAATGAGTCGCCCATATTATCATCGATCGTCAAAATCTGGCAAAGGTGGAGGTTCAAGATCCCCTTCTGAAACATGAGACCATGTGTCCCAATTCCCTTCAACCCCATGGTTGGAATATCCATCACTGCCATTGCCTCCCTCCCATAGATTGCTGTTTTCAGTTGAGATGGTAGAGCTATTCTCGAGTGGCGGACGCTCGGGAATAGGTGGCTGACCCTGGGTTGAAACGTGATTCTTTTCCACGGGTAAGTTTTGAGGTAGCTCTGCCTCCTTCTTTTGAGGCACCTCGCCACTTCCAGTAGTCACCTTTGATTTGTCACCCCTTGGTTTTGGAAGTGGACGTCTCCCACGTATTTCTCGTTGGCGCAACTGAACAGTGGATGGAGTAATCAATCCATGCATACCCGTGGCGCTGGAGAACGCTTTGCGTAATGCACGAAATGGAACAGACCGAGGTGGAATATTACGTTTCACAGGAAGTGGTCGAGTAAAATTTGACAACGTTGTGTTTGTTGTTGCAGGAGTATCCAATAATGGCATGCTGGCATTGTTGGTGGAAATAGCTCCTTCTTCCTCCTCCTCCTCCTCCTCCTCTACAGACTTGCTCTCAATTTCAGTTTCAATGTTTGCAGCAGAAGATTCGGATGGACTATCATCAGTGTTCTTGATCTCATCCAAGTCAAAGCTATCACTAACATCGACAATTTGCTCTGTCACTATTTCATTATTCAAAACATCATCTTTGCTAGAATCTTCCCAAGATTCTATATCTTCAACACTTGATCCAACACTACTGGAGTCACAAGAAGAATCCACATCGGTTTCACTTTCCGTCACATCGTCAACCAAATCATCTGCTTCGTCACTAACCCGAGCGACTTCCTTCTTTTCTCCATCAGGCTCATCAATCTCCCCAGAAAAGAGATCCTGCACTGACTCCAATGAAGGATCACTGACTCCAAAAGAAACTCCACTTTGTTCCAAGCGCTCGTATACTTTAGCAGCAGCTCTTTCAATTTCATCTTGAGATATGGACAAGGAATCCAATTCATTTGTTGGGGCTGGTAATGAAGCTTCCCATGCCGCTCGCTCCTCCGCGAGTCTCTGGGCGAGCTCTTGTTCCTTTCTCTCTTCCCACGCGGCACGTTCTGCCTCCAAACGACGTTGTGTTTCCTCTTGAAGACGGGCTTCCAATTCGGACTGCTGTTGTGACATCTTGGTATTCCACTCCTTCATCAGATTGGTTTGCAATTCCGACTGTTGATTCTGAAGGGTATGTTGGAAATTCTCCTTTGCGGCTGACTCCCATGACGACTTCTCGTTGGCAAACCTTTGCTCCCATTCATGTGCAATTTGTGCTTGCCACGCCGCCTTTTCATTAGCCAATACCTGTTGCAATTCTTCATTTTTAGCGACTCCCCATGCACGCTTCTCCTCCTCCAATCGCTCTTCCGCCGCATCTTTCCATGCCGACTTTTCTTCCTCGACCTTCAAGAATAGCTGACGTGCACTCTGACTCCTAATCTCCTCATTCAACTTCTCTGCTTCTTCCACACGACGTTTCCAGACATCCATCTGCCCATTCAACTCCTTCGCCTGTCTCATCAATTTCTCAATCTTGACACGTGATTCCACTCGCTCTTTTAGCAGTTCCTCCAACAACGGCTTATTCTCTCCCTGCTCCTTCCTCAATTCCTTCACTTGAATCTTCCACTTCTCCACCTCCTCCGCATTCTTCTTCGCCTGCTCCTCCAAAACCTCACATCTCTGCTCCCTCACATCAATCTCCTTCCTCGCAATCGCAAACGTCGCCAACCGATCCTCCAACTGATCCACATACGAACCAATCAAATCCAACTCCTCCTTCGTCTGATTCGACTCCCGTTCCATCTCGTCCCACCTCCGTTGCCAATCCTCATCGTCCTCCTCCGCCTCCAACATGACCCGTTCAATCTCCTCCCTCAACCTCCTCTCATTCTCGCGTGTCTCCTCCAACTCATTCATCAATTGCTGCGTCTTGGGAGCCTCCTCCTTAATCTCCTTTTGCAATTGACGCAATGCCGCTTTTAATACCATTTTGTCTTCTTCGAATACGGCGACGCGATCATTGAGTTCGGAGATGAGGGAGTTGCGGGATTGGACGACGTCCATGATGGCGGAGTTGTTGCGTTGGAGGGTGGCGGCGGCGGCTTCGAGTTCGTCGACGTTGGCGCGTTCGGTTTGGAGGGCGTGGAGGAGGGTGGAGCGGGCTAGTTCTTGTGCTGCCTGTGTGGTAAGGTAGGGTATAATGTATTATATATATTGTAGTAGATGGTAATGATGGTTGTTATTGTTTGTGCACAAGAAACGTTGGCATGTGTGAGGCACAAAATAATGATGGCAAACGCACAATACACACACAAACACACAACATGACAATGCATACACAAATAATCATAAATCATACAACATAAGATAATACACAATATAATAATGTAACTCACCCTCCACCGTTCCTCCTCTTCCACGGCCTCCTCCTCTTCCTCCGTCAAACCACCGCTGCCACCAGTACCACCACCACCACCTCCACCGCCGCCGCCAAACAACCATCCCCAAAACCCAACCTTCTTCTTCCTCATCCTCTGCTGCTTCATCCTCACCTTCCTCTTCGCCAACTGCTTCCTCCTCAACTCCTTCATAAACAAACTCTCCTCCATCTCCAACCGCTCCTCCTCCACCAAACACGCCAACCGTTCCAACTCCTCCGTAACCTTCCTCAACTCCGACCTCAATTCGTTCATCTTCTCTTCCTCCTTCCCCCGTTCCTCCTCCATGGCTATCCTATCCGATGTATGAATTTGCATCTCTCGTTGCAATTCTTCCACCTCGGCGGAGAGGGCGGTGCAATTGGAGGTTAGTTCGAGGTTGCGATTGTGGAGGTAGTTGGTGTTGGAGGTGGCGTCGGCGAGGCGTTCGGTGAGGATGTCGATGCGGACGAGGAGGGATTCGGAGTCGGTGGTGAGGGTGGCGACGAGGGAGGATAGGTTTTGGATTTGGTGGGTGAGGGTCATTTCGCGGAGGGTGGATTCGTCGAGTTCGTAGAGGAGGTTTTGGTAGGTTTGCGGATGGATGTAGTTGTTGTTGTTGATATTGTTGTTGTTGGGAGGGAGGTTGTTGTTTGGAGGAATTTGGTTATTGTTTGGAGGGATTTGGTTATTGTTGNTTGTTGTTGTTGGGAGGGAGGTTGTTGTTTGGAGGAATTTGGTTATTGTTTGGAGGGATTTGGTTATTGTTGTAGGGTGGTGGTTGTGTATTTGGATTGGGATTATTGTAGGGATTCATACTGTGTTGCTGCTGCTGTTGCTGTTGTTGTTGTTGCTGGGGATGGTATGGGTTATTGGGAGACAGAGACTGTTTCATTGGTGGTGGCTGTTGCTGCCTTTGTTGCTGTTGCTGCCTTTGTTGCTGTTGCTGTTGCTGTTGCTGCTGTTGATACGGATTCTGCCGGTTGGATTGAGAAGATTGCTTCATTTGATTTTCATTGGTCCATGGACTGTATTGCTGAGGTTGCCCTTGCTTTTGTTGTGGCAGTAAACCCAGTTCCTTGCCACTGCTACCCACGGGAAGAGGCGGCGGAGGTGGAGGTGGAAGCATGCCGTTATTCGGATTGTTTGGTGAATTATTAGTCCCGGCAGCACCAGCAGCAGCGATGGCAGCCCTCGCGGTGGAATCCTCCTTGGAATTGGGTTTCCCGCCACGAAGAATATTTCCAAACCATCCTCCCGAAGATGATGATGATGATGATGATGATGATGCACCATTATCATTCTCGCCATTGTCGTTATTGTTCTTGTTATTGTTGCCATTCTCGTTATTATTATTCTTATTGCTGTTGCTGTTGTCATTTTGAGTATTCAAGTCCGCCCTTGCCGCATTAGTGGCAGTGGCAGCGCCCATGGCGGTAGAAAAAGGATTGATGGCACCACCACTTTTGGTACTGCCGGAGAATGATCCGGCGGCAATGGCGCTGGCGGCATCTTCGATCATTACTTCCGATTCATCGTTATCATTATTGCCGACGGCGGATGGCGCTCCTGGTGGAGGACCAAGAGGAGATGCCGTATTGCCATTGCCACCGCCAATCAAAGAAGCGGCATTATTATTGTTGGTATGGACTGCATTGACATTATTAATTGTTGGGGGATTATTATTCGTGGAAGAAGCAGACGCGTAAAAATGCGCATTGTTGCTGCCGTCACCATTATTATTTCCTCCGCCGATGATGATGCTGCTGCCAATGCTGCTGTATGCCACTGATAGAAGAAGAAGTAATAGGACAGCGCGCACGTTGTTGCGTTGTTGGACGAGGGATGATGCTCTCTTCATTACCTATTCTGTATATTCCACAAATAATGTGTTTGATGTCAATGTTGACGTTGATGTTGATGTCAATGTTAATGTTGAGTCGGTCTATCGCAGTCTATACTTATTATTGTTGTTGCTCGGTTATTATGATTACTTAATTGCTGCTGCTACCTTACGGCATTTTGGTTGCTTGATTCTGCAATCTTTGTTGACGGATAAAATAATAATAATCCCATGGTCACGAACTGCAATGTGGACAGCATGCACTCAACATGATGATGTGCGTGTTGTGTTGATGGCGTATTATTATCTACTACATACAATTAAACCTATTGGCGCGCGATCTTTGGAGTGCGATGATGCGATGATCGTCACTCACGTCATGTGCTCATCCACGTGTAATGTACGTAGTACTATGGGTAAGTACCAACTACTACTATGGTACAACATCATCATCTCTAATAAAAATTGCCTTCAAGATAAAAAAATCAATCAACGTCCATAGGTAGTATTAACCTGAACTTTCATCAATTAAGAATATTACCTTTCACTAAATATAGTTTCAATGATTTTAATTGTTGAGAAGTTGTCAGTTGTTATTATTGTGATGTCAAAACTGACTCTCCCAACTCCCAACACCCCACTACATGAAAAATGTCTATCAATTTGATATCAACTTACCTATCTAGTTATCATTCTCAGTTTTGGTTATGGTTATGGTTGTGGTTGATGAGTTTGTTATAATATCAGTCCAATTCCGATTATTGTAGTCTTGGACTTGGACGACCTTCAAAAGATGAAATTGAAATCATGATACAATTGCTAATGATCATATCTAAAATAATAATATCGTGCGGAAGTCTGTTTTCCACTCTCAATCCTGGCAAAAATCCCTCTTAATGCATGCTCAGGGTTATAGAAATAAGTACCAGCAGTTGTCAAAACTTGGGAAAAAAATTTAATTTCTCAAAAAATTTCACG
>JALLAR010002484.1:0-16148 GCA_036939335.1 Conticribra guillardii
CTAGAACTACTAAATACCATGATGAATGGAGGATCTATCGTAGATTAAACGGTACTACTACCTATCTACGTAGTACAGGTGCGCGCTGCTTCGATCGTCTCTCCGAGTATGTCAGGTAAAATAATACGTGACGGCATGCAGGAATTAAAAGCGTTCGGCCGAATAACGACGACATGCAACTAATAGAGTAACATCATAGTTAGTAAAGCATGGACGAATAATATTATTCAACGCCCGCCAACAACAATAATAATTAAGTAGTATTAACCAACGCCAAGCAAAGAATAATAAACGCCATTGCTAGATACCAAAGGCTTCTCGCTACTAGTAGCTCCAACAGAGAGAAATAGTGGTTGCTGCTGCCGCTCGTTATGTAGTTGCTGCATCACGTAGTATATTGTACCACACACACAGCACAGCACACCCTCGCCGATATCCAGCCAGTCGCCTTTTCTCTCTCCGTCGCGTACATCCGCCACCATTCCGCTGCTGCTGCTGCTGTATTAATCAACAACCTCAATCCTGATCCGCCTTCAATAAAGCATTTCTAAATACAGCGGAGTTTTCTTGACTGGTTGCATCAATTAGTAGGTATACTGCTCGACTCCAACCTTTTGATAAATAAATTGTAATCTCAGGAACAACCAATAACAAATCATCATCGCATTAACAAATCATTGAAACATCATCATGATGCAGCATCGCCATGCCGAAGAATCTCTGTGGGGCGCGGTGGAAATCATTCCGAACCGATTGTATTACGCTCCTTTGAAATTCTTTCCCAATCAAGACGATGATCATAATGATGTGGACAGCGAAGAAGAATCTAGAAATAATAATACCAGCAACAATATCAACACTAGCAGCACTAGCAACACCACTCAAACAACAACGTCAACGTCAACGACATCAAATTCAAATTCAAATTCAAATAATAACAACAACAAGAAGACCAACACCAAGAAAGAAATCCACTACTTCTCCATAGACAACGACTTGATCTACTGGAACTTCTTCCTCGACTTTGGACCCCTCAACCTCGGACAATTATACCGATTCTGCTCCACCCTCAATGCCAAACTCTCCGATCCCAAATTATCAAATTCCATTATATGTTTTTATTCGGGTGGGAATTCGGGACAATATAGGGCCAATGCCAGTGTGTTGATGTGCGCGTGGGAAATGTTGTATTTGGGGAGGACTTTGGAGGAGAGTTATTGGGGGTGGAGGAATGAGCAGGAGGAGCTGGAGGAGGTTCAGGAGGTTCAGGAGGTTAGTAGGCAGTTTGGTGGCAAGGGTGGGGGGCCTCCTTCAAGCAATGTGTCAATGCCACCGGAATTGAGGAGTGTTGTGATGAGGCAGAGTCACAAGGCTGCTGCTGCTACTGCTGCTGCTGCTGCAACATCAAATACACCGTCATCATCGTCATCATCATCCAATACACCATCAAATAATGATGGAATCAACAGCATCAACAACAATAGCAACACGACCACATCTCCCTTTGCAAAACTACATCCCCTCCCTCCCTTTCACGATGCATCTCCCATACTATGCACCTATGATTTGTCCGTCTATGATTGTCTCAGCGGATTGGATAAGGCACGGAGGCATGGGTTTTTTAAATTTGGGAATGCTCATCCTGTTGTCTTTCACAAAGCACCAATGATTGTTCATAACGACAATAATAATAATAATATCATCAACAACAACAATGATGACGTCAATGACAATCATGACAATGGCACAAACTCAAACAACACCTCCACCTCCATATCACACACCGGACCAAACACATTCAACATTCAAGAATACGAATACTTCGAACAAGTAGAAAAAGGAGACCTCAACTGGATAATCCAAAACAAAATCATCGCCTTCGCCGGCCCCCACGCCCAAAAAGTAATCACCCCCGAAGGATTCTGCATGCTCACCCCCCGGGACTACATACCCTACTTTCTCAAATCCAATGTCAAACTAGTCATTCGATTGAATAAAAAGTGTTACGACGAACGGGAATTTACCAAGGTGGGGATCAAGCATGTCGATCATTATTATTTGGATGGATCGTGTCCGGAAATGAGCATTTTATTGGCAGTGGTGAAGGATATGGAATCGATTGCTCCTGATGAGGCGTTTGCGATTCATTGTAAGGCGGGGTTGGGGAGGACGGGGACGTGTATTGGTGCGTACATGATGAAGCATTTTAGAATGACGGCGAGGGAGGTCATTGGATGGATGAGGATTTGTAGGCCGGGGATGGTGATTGGGCCGCAGCAGCATTTTTTGCAGGATATTGAGAGTGTCATGTGGCAGGAGGGGGAGGTTTATAGGAGTAATGTCAAGGGGAATAATCGGTGGGTGTTGCCTTGGGTGATGGTGGATAATGATGAAGGAAAGATGCAAGAACAGGAGAAGGAGAAGGAAAAAGACGGTGCCGTTGTTGCAGCAGCAGCAGCAGCAGCAGCAACGCCTGCCCCATCTTCCATCATGGCTACACCAGGCAAACATACCAGTGGTCATGGTGTATCCATTGTCACACCCGATCATCACCATTCACTTGTTCATCATGCCCATGTTCGTCAAGAAGTGAAAACACCCGCTGCGAGAAAACTAGACACACAATATGATGTTTCCATGACGGCCAACACCAGTGCCACAGCCGCCATCCCTGCAAGTCCAACAGCATCAGCATCAATGTCAGCAGCATTGTCATCCAATTCTTCCCCATTGCCAACTATTGACACATTGAATGTGCAAGAGATGGAAAGGGAACAACATCATCATCAGCAACAACATCAACAACAGCAACAGCAACAGCAACAGCAACCACAAGAAGCATGTCCAATGAATGTGGAAGAATCTCAAGCACATGGACTTTTATCAAGAAGATTGGATCAATTTCAAGTTCGTCATGGTCAACAACAGCAACAGCAACAGCAAAATGCATCCCAACAAAATTCAAGATAGTTTTTTGGAATAATGTTGTGGTTGTAGTATTAGTAGTAGTAGTTGGTGGTGGTGGTGTTGGTGTTGGCGGTGTTATTTGAGAAGAGGAAGAAAAGAAGGGATTTCATTTTCAGAAAGAACCTTCCGTGGTAGTATATGATGGGAAAAAAGGCGGGGAGTGAGACTACTTACTATTTGGGACAAAACCATATCGTACACCAACATCATATTATCATTTTATGGGCATTGCATGAGGAATGCGGTGCATCAATATAATATATTATTATCATGTGGCTGTCTTTTTATATTTACAGAGGCACGAGCAGTAATTTAGGCGAAGGCGCATAATAATTGCAGCATTGCATTGTGCCTTTTTATATAGTATTTATTATTATTTGTGCATGTTTATGTTTTGCTAAAATTGAAAATGTGAAAATTAGCTCTATGCTTTATTTAGTAGTGTACGCTCGCTTCTCTTTTATGCATCACTATGAGATTAGCATGCGTGAAAATGAAATAAAATTTGGATTTATGGTACTACGTACCACACACCCGAGCTCACACGATGATGCAGGAATGGCTTGAAGGCGTGGTATGTTGTGTCTATCTACTTTTTATATGCAAGAGACGTTTTCATGAAACTCCCTTGCAGACGATTTTAAAAAATAATCGTGATTGCAAAGTAAAATATATAGTCTATCGTACTATGTATCTAACTACTTGGACGTTTTTGTGTACTGCAATCGTTTTCTAAAATATGCGCACCTTTTCATGAGACGCGAAACGCGAGACGGCACAAGCACCTACAAGCACACATGACAAGAAAAGAACAAAATAATCACAGAAATCCCATTCACGACTCAAACAAACCCAACAACAACAACAATCAATCAATCAATCAATCAAACAGATCAAACCAAGTCTGCCTCCTGGATTGACCCCCCCCCCACACACCATGACAAGGACATCAACATCAACATCAGCATCATCGTCGTCGTCGTCGCCATCACGATATCTCAGCGTCCTTGCCATCCTGTGCCTCGTTGCCATTGCCGTCCTTCGTCTCCCCGCCTCGACGACGATGAACGGCGACAACAACAGCGACGAAGAATCAATGACGACCAATACCTACAATAATAATAATCCCAACAACAAACGAAGCGCAGTGGGAGGATACTCCTCCATGACGTCATCCTCCTTTTCGGATCTCCAATCGGAGGAATTGCTATCCATTGCCAACTTTGCCGTATTGCAGCATGCCAGGGGAGAGTCGAGAGGGAGCGTGGCGCTGGCGGCGGGGTTGAAGGTGACGCCGGACGAGTTGATGACGACTACAACCGGTCATGATGATGATGATGGTAATGAGGGCGCTGGTGAGAAAGTTAGAGTGGTGGTACTGGATGCCCAACGACAGGTGAGCAACCGATGAATGAAACACACAATAATATAATAATGCTGTAGTTTGTCTGTGTCTCAAATAATACACCGTGCTTCCATTTCATTGCATTTCACATTTCACATTCCGCTTCTAACTTGAACATTATTTATTTTACCTCCTTTTTAACTCTCTAAATCGTGAATGAACAAACGAACGAAACAATTATTTCATGACCGCATGCAAACACAAAAAACAAACAACTATACTATAATAATATGAACAACAACAACAATACTAATTATGGAAAAATACAGGTGGTCGCAGGATTGAATTACAAACTGACACTCTCCCTATTCAAAAACAGCATTTGTCTCGGAGGATTCAAAGTCACGGTATACAATCATTTCGGGGATTTGAGTGTCATTTCTTGGGGAAACGTTTTGGATTGTACGGAGGTTAACGAGATGATGACCGTGTTGACAATGGAAGATGAAAAGGGAGACGCAGGGGAGGAGGAGGTTGGTGGTGGTGGTGAAGGAGAAGAAGAAACAGAAGACGCGAGTGCGAATCAGTTGAATGCGTTAATGGTGGAAGAGAATGAGAGAGAGGAACGAGAAGAGGTTGAACCGGAGGAGTAGATGGGTGGATACAAGATAATAACAACAAGAGCAACGTCAGCAACAAGAGCAATAGGAGCTATCATTCAATTTCTATCAACTGGATACTACATACCATTGTATACAAGGGTAGTAGCAAACATGGAAATGGAATTGTGTGTTGTTGTTACATCATTTAAGTAGCGTGTATTATATAATTAAAGTTTGAATATTAGTCATATCATGAGCTCTAGTATACTACTATAATGCATTAATGCAAAAGCCATGTAATATAATACGAGTACATATTCCCAATGTTTCATTTTGTGCAATAAATCTTTGTATGACTTGGTTGCAGTAATGTAATATGAGTATTATATTTCCAATAATTCTTTTTGCGCGATAAATTTTTCTATGAGACTTGGTTGCAGTTATTTCCCCTGTGTATATTGCAACTCTTATAATTTAACACTTGTCACCTTGGAAAAAGTCATTGTCGTTTTTTCATTGTGCATTTGAGTTGTCCCATGAATAGCAATTACGACAAAGACCAATTATGGAAATGTTATACGCCCTCAATTAATACCAGACACTCCAGGAGAACAAACAGAAGTTGCTCCCTCCAAGACAAAATTGAAGCTGTGCGTGGAATTGTGCCCCAAATCACCATTCGCATATTCACCAGCATCAGAAATGGTTGAAAGGCCCGAGGCNCGAGGGAGAAATTGTCCGTGTGTTGATACCCCATGGAGGATTTGGAACGGTGCGTCAATTGGCGGAATGTTTGAGTCAGGCGAGTGCATCATTCGAGGGCGATGTTTCTTCGTCATCGCCACATTATCATTTTAATGACCACGATGCAGCAAGAGAGTTTGGTTATGATGATAGTGATGGGTGGGATTCCACGGATGAATATTACGAGGATGGTGGTGTTGGTGGTGGTGGTTATAGTGGACGGAATTCTTGCAATGTGGCTGTGAGTTTTCATGATTTTATATATAGATGGCACTTGAAACACGATCATTCCGAAACAAATATCTGACATGTTTTCATTTGTTATTCATTTCAATTCCCGAAAAAAACAATAATCAAAACACGATTTTCTTCAGGGAATGTTTCGTGAAAGCGACCGTGTATTTGTACCAATCTCCGTAATATACTCAAACCCAAACACCTTTGTCGGAGACGTGCTTTGTCTCAAACGACCACCAGCCACCACTCCCCAACAACGACGTTCACAAACCATTGCAAAACAACCTTCCATCTTTAAATCATTTATTGAAATTCTCGCTGTTATTATAGTCGCAATGTCATCATGGTGGGCATACAATGCTTCCCTACTCGTGGATTGGAATCGAGTCTTGGAAATGGTGCTTCAAAAGTCGGAATATTTATTTCTTGCGACGGTGAACCTTCCATTTTGGTTGTTTGACGTCTTGATTGAATTTCCATTACGGGAGCTTTATCGTCATGGACCATCTTTGGTGGGATGGGAAGGAGAACCATTGCCTCGAATATGTGCCCGTGTGACATATCATGGAGACGAGGAATTTTGGAGTCGCAATTTGGAGGAGTGCGAGAGAATTTTCCTATCGAAGGAAGCTGCTGCGATGCAAGTACGAAAACCGCTTTTAATTAGTTTTCTGTGCATTATCGCGTTTTATATGGTGAAATCTATTGTGGAGGCGCGGGCTTTGCGTCAGAGGGAGAGGATTGACCCGAATATGGTGGAGACGTTTCGGGCTATTAATATGTTGACGAGGCAGCTGAGACGAGCGATGGATGCAAGGTAGAGAATCATAATTTGCTTTCAGTCAAGAGTATTAAGTATTAAGAGTGCTCACACATTGGCGGCGACATACATCCAGCTACGAATGCGATTCTAATTCAATAGATTCTATTTCAATAGAGAAAAGAAACTCAATGAACATAAAACTGCAAAATATCATTTTACTATTCTAAATCCAACAATCACAATCACTCCAACTCTGTATTAACACTTGACCACTGCTGCCGACACTTCAAGAAGTGGTACTTCCCTGACCACTGCTTACATCTACTTGCCCGATCACCTGTTGCTGCATCGTCAATGGTAGCATTTCTTCACCACTAACCACAGTCATTCTCATTCAATAAGTCAAATTGGCCTGCAGCACATCTTCAGTCCACTCCAGGCACACTGTTTTGGCTTCCTTCCACTCTGTAGTACGACGCTGATCATGGTGGCGCCATCTCTCTCCCAAAGGATCCTCCCTGGTGTGTCAGAATTGCTGCCGGAACAACGCAATCACACCTTTGACCAATTCAGTCATGGTAGCATGAGATACCATGGTCAGCTGATAATCATTAAGTGGGTGGTGGTGTGCCTGAGATGGTAAGCAGTGAAAAAATGCGAGATTTGCATCTGTAGATATTATTGTTAAAGCAAAGCATTCCTTGTTCATTGATTGTAGGATTGTGCGAATTTCTAAAATCAAATGTCAATATTCACTCACTCAATTGACCAATGCATTTGGTCCTGAATACGAGTGCCGACGCAACTTTCGTGCCAAATCTGTCTTCGGCTTTATACTTTCTACCCAAACACGAATATCACTGACGATAGAGGTGAGCTCTGCATGCTTCTTCCAGGTTAGCTTAGTACTTCCAGCAAACAAATATTTTTGTTCTGCAGGAGCAAAAAGAGTGAATACACTCTGCAAAGTGTTCAACTGCACCACGATACGCCGTTTCCACAACATGCATCCACCACTTAGCGAATCATATCGCCAGCCAGTGGCACCTCCCAACCATTCAAGAAAGCCGATGGCATTGATGCTGGAAAAGATACGATCTAGTTTGGCTACCTGATTCCAGGTCAATTCCCTATGGCTTTGCAACACAACAGAATAAAGACCTGTCCCATTGTATATGTACCGTTCCACCATGAAATCACAACTGTGGATATTATCAATCAACCCCATTCTATCAAGCTTGTCTAGAAGAATACTGCTCTCCTTCCCACATGTATCACGCAACTCCTTGGCTTGCTCCTTTGTTCGAAACCCACACACTAAAACTACCGAAAAAGTTCTTTTCACGACTTCTCCGTTGGTGTCGATTCTGGGTATGTTGCCTCCGGTGAACGTCGGCGAATAGCGCCGTGTGTCGTTTTTCGTTTGTTCATTGCCGATTCTACGTGAGCTTTCACTGTTGTTTCCAGAGGATGATTTCTTCTGATGGTGGTAGCCGCGGGGATTGAGATGATTCTGTTCAATTGGCTGACCCCTCCTCCAGTCGCCGTTGTGGTTGTTTCCGCCATGAACGCCGCGAGGCGTTGAAATTCTTGCCCGAGACATGCGATCATTTAGATGATCCATAGTTTTCTATCCGCGCAACTTCGAAAAGTAGATAAAAGGTTTGTGGTTTAGGCGTTGTTCTATGAAAATGGCGGGTAAAGATAATTTTCCTCTGCGATTTCCGAAGTTTGCACAGTGTCACGATTGCGCTCGACAGAAGCGCTACAACGTGCGACCAAAAAATTGTCGACATTATTTCATCCAACGAACAAAAATGACGGGACGTGAAATATTTATTTACTCCTACGTAGCATCTAGAGGTAGGGCGTTGAATGCGACTGATGCTACGATACCACGATGATGGCGTTAGACAGACACGCTACGATGTGCGACTGAAAATATCAACTAATAATAATAAAACATTGATTCGTCATGACAGATCCATGTATTTATTACAGTAGGATACGACAATATGGTCTTCTATGGCATTGTGGTGTCCTCGCATAATTTTGTCGTCTCTCTTTTTAAGTTTCATTTCTTGATAGACGCAGCTATTCTATCGTCGAACGCAATTCATCTCATGTCCTCCAGCAAGACTAACACCACGGAAGCCGAGGACGCCACAACCCGTGCAAATGAGGAATCATCTCTATTACACACCTTAGCGACCTCTTTATTGAGCCGCACAAAGAACATTGATGGCATCTGCGACCCTGCGAACCATGTACCAAGCGAAATCAATGTCCTCAAAAGCAATATGGGGGACTGCAAGTGTCCACGATCTAATGCGGTTAGCACACCTTCTGCCAATGCACATTGCGGAACACCACTTAGTGCCACGCCCAATCATTCTGTTACCTATGAAAGTGAAATCGAACCCAAAGATGAAAAGTCGACTTCTTCCTTCAGCTTTACGACAAAAAATATGCTTGGTTGTATGAAGCAAGGTCTTGGATACAATAGAGAGAGTTTTAATAGGGAAACCACCACCAACGAAAATCAGACCAGATTATTGCCTGATGCCTTTATTATCTTATTAGCGATGATATGCGTACGTGCGATTGACGCAATGAAAGGCAATGTACAGCAGTTACAAGAAGATAAAACACACACTGCTAAACTATTGAACGAAATTAAAGAGTTAGTAAAGCATAGTTTGAAGGAGAAGGACGAACTTCTAGCAGTGACCAAACAAAATGCATCAGATGCCGACGAGACAACGAAACGCAATACACATCAGTTGGAAGAAGCTACTTCGCCCACCACTCAAGTATTGGAAGAAATGAAAGAGTTAAAGCGCAGTTTGAAGGATCCATTACCTCCATTACCGCCACTACCTCCATTACCGCCACTACCTCCACTACCTCCACGACCTCCAGGAAGACTCTTTTTGGTGGAAACTACTAACAACAAAAATCAGACCAGAGTATTGCCTGGTGCCGTTATTATCTTATTAGCGATGATGTGCATATTTATCAGTTTGATGAACACTGATGGATGGGCAGCAAGGGCCGGACAGAATGGGTATCGTGCGGTTGATGCAATAAAAGGCAATGAGTTACAAGAAACTTGGATGCACACTACTAAACTATTGAACAAAATTAAAGAGTTAAAGATCAGTTTGAAGGAGAAGGACAAACTTCTAGCGATGACCAAACAAAATGCATCAGATGCCGACGAGACAGCGAAACGCAAGACACATCAGTTGGAAGAAGCTACTTCACACACCGCTCAAGTATTGGAAGAAATGAAAGAGTTTAAGCTCAGTTTGAAGGAGAAGGACGAACTTCTAGCGATGACCAAACAAAATGCATCAGATGCCGATGAGACAATGAAACGCAAGACACAACAGTTGGAAGAAGCTACTGTACACACCGCTAGAATATTGGAAGAGAACAAACGGTCAAAGCGCAGTTTGAAGGAGGCGGAGAAACAGGTGGCGAGGACCACAAAGCGACTCGATGAAGCAGACTTGTCCATAGCTCAGCTATTAGATGAAGTGCAACATCTCAAGAGGATGTCCAAAGAGATGAAGGAACAGGCAGCAAGGGCCAATGCTGAGACGCACAAAAAAAACACACACATTTCTAACGCGTTATTTGTGCTATTATTGAGTGTGCTAATTGCTTGCTCGCTCGCATCAAGCAATGGAATGTTTTGATAGAGAAAAAATAGATGTATTTAAAGAATAATTAATCTGCAGAGAGTTTGTTTAAGTATGCTTTTCAAGAACTAAATCTCCTAATAGCTCTAAGCTATGAGACTGATATTCATACTTATTTTCTTCACCAACCGCTACTGATTCCTCTTCACTAGTATGAAATTTATTTCCCAAGTGTTTCCGGTCCAAACTTCATCAAGCCAGCATACGCCTCACTCTTCAAATAGTTTGAAATCCCTTCATTAGACTCCACTCTACTTTTCCACGCCTTCAATTCCGCAAAGTTGTTCAATGAACTTGGGGAGCGATTTGATCCAAAATTCACCACTGCATCATACACCGCAACATCAGCCAATGTCAACGAATCACCAATAAAATACCCTCCCTTTGATTCCTTCAGCTGTCTCTCCAAATTTCTAAAATGCAAAGGCAAAACACTCTCAACAAATGCATCTGCAGCTTCTTGCGTGGCTCCCCACGAAATAAAGCATTTGTATGATTCCCTCCGCAAATCCTCCGCATCTTCCAATAATTTATCGACCATGAACACATCGTATTCCTCTTTGGGCATTAAATTGCCCACTCTTCCGACGAAGCGAAGAATAGCTTGGGATTGAGTATACACTTTTCCGTCTTCCATTTGAAGCATGGGAACATTGGTGGTGGTATTCCCTCCTAGATTTCGCCATATTGCCTAGACGAGGAATCAAAATGTAGTGCATTTTTGAAAAATGATAATAACGTAGCATGATAAGAATAAGTGGCCAGATTGATGATTCATCATACATGATTCACAAAAACAGAACCAGACACTTTGATTTCATTCTCCAACCCACATAAAAGTGAAGCAGAATTGGTGCATTTCACTCTTAGATTTACCTTATCCTCTTCACTCGGAGGAAATCCACTTTTAGGATAAACGTCATTGAAGGCGATGTTTGCCGCCGAGAGTGCAAGACGAATGACGTTGGCGCGGCCTGTGGCTGGGTAGTAATACAGTGATGCTGGCATGATGGACGTATGATCTAATGAGTGTAGGTTCTTGAATGGGAGTGAGTGTTGATTGACGGGGGCAATGCAAGAGCGCGACGTATTTCGGCCAGTGGGACGAAGCTGTACGAATGATGGCGATGGGTAGGTTTATGATTATGTTGTTTTTTTGTTTCGATAACGCCTCTTGCCCGCCACATCAAAACTGACTGACGGATGGCAATCAACAACGCGGATCGATATCTTCTTTTCAAAGATACTTGTAGAATTGAACGAAGGAATTAATAATACCACGAAACATGAAAAACAAAACACGTCACAAACTTGCGTATCGTATCTACTATCTATGGCATTGTCAACTGCACCCATTTTAGTATCCCCAACTCGGCGTCGATCTGCCGTCGATCATTATTATTTTTTACTCCAGAAACCGAAGTCTATCGCGAAAAAAATGAAAACTGCTCTGTCTAATTTTATCCTCTTCCATTGCCTGGCGTCAGTCTCATCGTTTGGCCTCGACAAGCAAACGTCCACTCACCACAACCGACGCCAAGCATTAGAATCAATCGCAATATCCTTCGCCATCACACTCCTTCCAACTGCTGCCGCCAACGCCATTCAAGATAATCCAGAAATTCCCACCAACCAAGCCGCAACCTCTGCTGGCCGACGTCAATGCAAAACAGATACCAATCCCACCCGCACCGTTGTTGAATGCAAGGGAGAGTTGCGATCGTTCAATGCCGATGGACGATTGTCGGGTGTGCCGGCGACGGCGAATGGAGTGAGTACGAGTGCGGTAAGGAATCCATCGAGGTTTAGTCCTCCTTGGTCGTATTTGACTGAGACAAGGGATGCTAAAGTGGCTTGGAATAGTTTGGTGGATGTGGTGAGGAGGCTAGATCCAAATTTAGAGATTGTAGAGTTGACTGATGACTGTGAGTATTTTTGAGACGACTCATCATTCATTTTTATTTGTCGTTTTGTGTTAGGTCAATTGAAAACACAATGGTTTGAAACCAATTCATTTGCATAACTTGTGGAAAGATAAATATCTCATCTCTGATCTTTCTATTTTTTCTCCTGATCATACTCCAAACGAATATTTTTCCAACAAAAATATGATACTTACCAATTCAAACACCACAACACAATGATAAATTCAGATCTTCATGCAACAATACCAACTGAATATCCACCTGGCCTTACCTACGATGATCTTGAATTCATCCTTCGTCCAGATGATAATATAGTGTTGTATCGAAGTGTTTCTCGAACATCAGTGTTTGTATATCCTTTGACACAACCTGTTAGCGATAAGAACAGTAACTTGAAACGTTTGGGAAAGATTAGGGATAAATTGGGATGGAGTGAAATGGGTATGAGCCAGAGTGGATCGAACAGGATATAAAAAGTATGCGTATGCATTGAGAGAAAGCAGACAATTTTGATACAGCCTTGTGGTGTACTGGGTCCATTTCAATGTTGTTGTTAGGAATTCCTTTTCAATGTGAAATGAGAAATTAGTATTTAGTACTAGGCTTCAGCTGTCCTTGGGTTACACATATCATTGTTATTTTTTAATTAAGTTGAAACAACTGTGTTTCCACTTCACAAGCTACCTAGTTAAGCCAAATCTAACTGTAAGTACGCATAGATAAACAGTTTATGAATGATGAGCGCAATTCCATATGCCAATCATGATAGATAATGTGATGCACAACGCGCACAGGATTAGTGAAGATCCTTAAGACGTGCTTCACTGAAAAAAATCGTGTAGTCGTGGATGGACAACTCGAAAAGCGAGTTTGCCCAGCAATTTTAATATTATACATTCCATGTGAATTTCTTTTCGACGAAGAACTCAATGGACAAATATAGCAATCACCTCATACCGATACTTGAGATTCAATCGGGATGGTCGCAAGTGGGCACACGACTACCTACTGCAACTACCTGCAGACTGCAAGGATAATGATTCAAAGGAAACTTGCGTTGCGTCATCAACCGTAAAGCTTTTATTTCGTACTACACGGCGTCGACGAGTGCGCTTGATTGGCTTGCATGGTCCCAATATTTCATCGGAAAGTTCATTTACGTAGTACATGAGAGTTTCAACTTCATTGTCACATAAAAATAAAGTAGGATCGCATGAAAGAAATTTTTGAAACATATTTGATGCTGATTTCTTTTGCGGATGATTTGTACTGAACACTGAGTACAATGAGCTTGAAAACACTCCACTTCTATCACTGCCTTGAGATACAGGACTGATTCGTCCATCCGGCGAAACAGATGTGAAACCCTCCGATACAAAAGTTGTGTCTACACCAAATGTGACTGTGGACGGTGATAGTGATACAGCATTTGGTTGCGAGCCACATGTTAAGTCGCCATGACCATTCTCCCGTGAATCCACAGAAATGGTAGATGCATCACACTGACTTTTAAGATAGACGTGGGAATTCTCCTCCTTCGCATTATTTGCATGGCAGGTCTCTTCATCATTCTTCCTCTCATTTATGGGAGGTTCCGGAAGATCGTAAGCATCCGGCGAAGAGTTGCGTAGCTCAAAATACAATTGGATGCGCTGGTGCAATGATAGTTTATCACGAGCCATGAGGTCTTCTATTTTTCTCCGCTTCCGAATTGCCTTATTAATAGGTCCTGCCCGAAAATCTGTCTTACGAGAATTAGCATTCATGTTTTGGGTTGCACTAGGAGACGATGTTTCAGGTGCAATGGGATCAATCTTCAGCACGAGTCGGAGGAAAGCCCCCTCCGTGATTCTATTTGATGCTTTTGTCTGCAGAAAAGGAAACAAAGTCCTTTGAAGGCATATTCGCTTTTCCACCCAAGGAAGAGAAGAGTTTTGTTTTCTTTTTTCCATCAAAAGCCTGATNTTGAAGGCATATTCGCTTTTCCACCCAAGGAAGAGAAGAGTTTTGTTTTCTTTTTCCCATCAAAAGCCTCTCCCGTGTAATCTTTTACCACCGGGATATCAAGTTCCAATGTTTGATATTCCCCGGGAACCAAAACAGATGCCACACCCAGGGGAATAATTTCTTTCGACCCTCTCATCAAGCCAACTTGAAAATCTACCAATGCTGGCGCAAACGCTTTGGAAATTGAAGAGAGGAAAGATTTGTGCTCATTTCTTGATTTGTCATTTGTTTCGGCCTTTTTTTCGGTTGGAATTTTGCTTGCAACATGATCAGACTCCTCTTTTTTATTTTGGCCATCAAAGTATGTCACTCCTCTCACAGTATGCGTCAAGGTAATGCAAGATGGGTTTAATTGAGAAACACCAGTACTTGCAGTAGAGACAGAACAAGAATCATCGTCATCCTTTTCCACAGCACTTGGCCACTTTGCATAGACTTGAGCATGTTTTTTCTTATCTGAAACATTTTCTAGAAGAAGAGGAAGGCTTGGCACATTTGTCGAGACAAATTTATCGCTGGCAATTGTATTTCTTTTGTATGTCACAACAGCAGTCACTGTATCATCTCCATCGTTTCCAAATCTATCATCATCAAAGAATGATTTCTGAGTGCTATTTCCTTTCCCCGACTTGGTTTGCGACACTCCTGCAAGGGCCTTCAATTCCACCGTTACATTAACACTGCGGAATTCGAACTTATTCTCCATTGAAAAATTCTGCACATCGGCTTCCAACTCTGCTTTGGTCTCTGGGAGTTCTGAGATGCTTTCAACACAACTCATACTTGCGGAAGTACTATTTTCTTGATTATCATCCTTCGAATCAGCGACATCTGAATCGCGCTTGGAAGATATTTGGAAGTTTGGCATAAACTTTCGCAACGTCGACCGGCCACTGCCCGCCGAAGAAGCTGTCGCAATCGGAACAGGACTTGATCTGTCATCCACATTTTCCTTCAGGTCATTAGCAATTTCGACAGGAGAATCCTTCTGAAACAAATCCATCACATCTTCCAATTCCAGTTCATGATCTTTCTCTTCAAATGTTTCATTTCGGACTACGAACTTCTCATCCAAAGTCAGAACAACTGGTGCAACGGAAGAATGCTGCGTCGACGTCTCAGAGACAGTCTTCGTCAAAATCACCTCTTCGGCCAAGCCTCTGGCGGACGCGTTCTCATCTCCTATGGCCATGTGTTTTTCATCAAGTGCTCCCATGATAGCTTGCGGTTCTATTGCATCGTCGTGGTCGAAAGAAATTCCGATTTCATTGTGAGTTGCGGCCATCGTGCAGTGGTCAAATCCTAAAATAGTTCTGCATGCAGTCTGCAATGAGATAATAATTCTCATTTACGATTGTATCTATTATGGTACTATGTACTATCCACCTATCTCTCTACATCATACATCATAGAGAGAGACAAATAATTATTTTTTGTGGCGGGGCCATTCTCGAAATGATATAGTACTGTTGAGCGATACTCCTAATCCGTCTACACAAAAGGGGGGACATATCTTACTACTTATGCCCCAACCGGCGAACCAACAGAATGGAATAAAAACAAGATACATTGGAGTAGAAATCGTACTACATACTCTATTATTATTATTAATGATGTACTACCTACGATTTATCTACGATTGTAGTACCTTACTGCTACAACATCATAAGAATTTAAATTTAAAAAGCCTACATACGATATGGAGTATTCATTTAAGCCATTCATGTCAACACTAGGAGTATTTTTTTCTATAATATTTTCAAATATTGCAGTAATAATAACTAAAATATGACTTGTACCTTTCAATTTCATTGAAAAAGGCACCAGTACTAAATTTCGAAACTGAGTCTC